>CM062823.1:37284027-37399688 GCA_031772345.1 Himalopsyche anomala
GTTTAAAACCTCAAATATCTACGTACAAACAGAGATTTTGAATCACTTAGAGCTTTATTTACTCATATTTTTATGTAACATGTTTTAAAAATAATCAAAATAATATCTGATTTAATAACATATATTTTTTCAATATTTTTACTTTTATGAATTACCGACCTAAAAAATAAGCTGTGTTCCGGTAACATTTCCATATTTGCGAAGTGTTCCATTGCACAATAAGTTTGGGAAACCTTGGATTAATATATGTATTTAGTAGCTCTTTTTAAATTTAACTGCTCTTTTTAATCGTTCAAATTATGTACATTTACAAAAGTTTCGTAACTAACGACCCGGGTTTCGCATTTTGGCATCTTCAGGCGTTAAATTGCACGGATAAACTTGTGTCTTGTCAAAATAAAAAAATGTTTGTCACTTTTAAGGGGCCACTGTCTTAGTGAAAATTATTATATTAAAAAAAACAATTTTGCAGTAATTTCACATTTATTTCATATTATTAGGCTTGGTTTCGTTCATCACGAAAATTTTCGATACATACTCTCTTCTTTTGTGTTATTCTTTTTAAAAATCACCAGCTTTATTACTCGGCTTCGGTCGGGACAGATTCAAAATCATATATTTGATCAGTGACGGTTCTACGTACTGGGCTAGATGAGCTTAACCCGACTTGTATTTTTCACCCAAAATGTGTAGAAAAAAAAACTTAAGATGGCTGAATAAAAATAAACAGCAATTCGGCCGATTCGGTACACGACTGCGCCTCATACGTCTCAACCTGCAGTCATACGTCAGCGGGCTACTTTAAACTAGCCCATACATACAAAATCACCAACATAAATACCAATCTCGTTGTATTGTATGACAGTTCCGTACGGCTTTTTGTACATCTTAGTTCACTTTGAAGGAGACGAATTTGAGGTCCAGTTTTTACTATTCTATTATTTCTTACTTACATTAGCTTTGATTTTATTAAATAATAATTTATACTTTGCAGTGGTGCCGTATTATTTGTTAATTTGCTTGTAGATTAATGTATAATGTGAAGTGGAAACATGCACAATTTGTAAATAGTATACAATACTAAACTTTTCTCTAGCCCACTCAAGATGTTAGGTCACGAATCGCCACTGTGTTTGATGAGTGCATACCACGCACACTTTCTACCAAATCATAAAAATGTAATTATCTACTGAAAAACGCCAGCATAACTCTTGCAAATGGAATATTTGTGCTTTATAAAAAAAACAAGTACACATATTTGCGTCTGTGTTATTTTGGTGTTAACTAATGTTAAAAGTTTAATTTAGAAAATATCATGTGACAACTAAAAATGTAGTATTTTTTTCCAACCAAATCATCAGAGGCCTTCCACGACGGCGACATCCATCCGGTTGGTAAAAAAAACATGCCATGACTCGCAACCGTAAATCAGCACTATCAAAAGGCATGCGTTAAACAGGAAGCACTTGGTTTTAACCGATTACAGCCGTGACTTTAGCAGTGAATTAAGTTGCTCCAGCTATCGCGAATGGGATCGTGAGCTCTTTACGCGGGTTGGCATTTCCCGTGATATGTACCCCCAAGTACTTGAAATCATCAACTTTTCCAATGTGCTGGCCTGCGGTCATCATGGGGTAGTCTCGGTCCAGGCAGGCATCGTTGCAGAGTACGTTGATTTTACTCGCATTGACCTTGAGACCAATGCGATATGAGTTGCTCTGTAACCTGTTCATTGTCTCCTGAATACCCTCTACAGATTTATTAAACATGACAGCGTCATCGGCGTATTCGAGGTAGCAAAGCCTCAGGCTGGAAGCAACGGCTACACCTCGTTCAGGTAGAATTGACATTCTCAGAATAAAGTCGAAGATTACGTACTTTCTCAATTAATATGTATTTGAATACTCCGAATGTACTCCGTTTCCACCGAATAAAATGTCATGATTATCGTTACCTACGAAAGCCTTTTAACCCCCAAATTTGTGAATTCCTAAAAGGGTGCAATTCCGTCTTTTGTCCATACCCGATTTTGAGGGAAGCATTTATCATAGAAACAAGAAATGTGTGCAAACAAAAATAATGTTAAGTTCAAATAGTAAATATTGATAGGAGCTCTTCAACTCCAAATTTAAAATAAGAACATTGCCAAATGTCAATTAAGGCACTTGAATATCTCTCCATCATATACAAACCGAAATTATATGACACTATTTTCGCTGCGATAAAAACAAAGTCACTAAACATCTAGATAAATAATAAAATTTTATTTATTTTTTAATGATTTTATACCTTGAGGACCAGAAGAAGTTTACTTACAAAATTAATATTTAAATCAGTGTGAATATTTGTTCTTGCACACACTTACTTATAAAACTTTACCCGAAAATGTATGTGTGTATAGATTTTATAAAGAACAGTTTGATAGTTTTACGATTTCACGTTTTAATATGCCAACGTGGTGGCATACACCATATTTTTATTAGAACTATCGTTGCACTCTCTATATGATGTATTTAAAATGTCTTGTGCAATGCACTACTTTTTGATTACAAAGATTTCTATCTGCCTGAGATGTACATATGTTCGACTGCATTGTTTTGACAAAAATGCATAAACATACTTAAATTAAAGAATATCAATAATGTTACATTTGTATTTCTCATGAAGATTAACTTGCAACTCCTTGTGATTAATTATCCGATATTCTTTTTGCTTAATATTTCAATATTGCTCACTATTTATTTAACGACGCATTGAACAACAAGTGAAACGAAAAAAGAGTAAAGGTAAATTTTTACGGCATGTCATACTTCAAAATAGTCTCAGAACATTTTTTTAATGGACACGACGGGTGTGAAAGCGTTGAAAAAATATAATTTTAGCTCAAGTATCAACACCACAATAGTCAAACCCGCTCTCGCTATTTTGCCGCATGACAGGTGCTTCAAAAACAAGCAGCCGAATTCATTATGTCCATTTTGTGATTTATATCTTGAGCGATTAAAAATGCTTCGCTGTAAAAATTTATCATCAGGACGAGGCCGGGAGCGATATTTGTATAAATAGGAATATCATGAAGGACTGTAGCTTAAAATTGTTATCTTTCTGATGCCGTTTGTCATTTTTGAAATCTTCGAACCGTTATTATTTACTAAGATTATCAAAAAAAAAATACTCATTTAGCCTAAACAATGTATGAATGTAAAATTAGGTATGTCCACCTGCGCACGTTTCAGACTGTTTGCTTACTGTATGTTTCACGTGAACGAAATCAAAGCGAATGCAAAGCGACTCGGTACAGCACGAATATATCAAATGGCCTCCGCCGCGATCAGTTTATTTAATATTTTAATTTACTTTATTTCGCTTTAAACCGCGTTCCAATCGTGCTCGCAGTAACTTCACCCACTTAAAACTTAGCGTACGTGCACATCACTTTTTTGACAATAGATTTTATTTATGCTTTTTTTGCAACAAATAAGAGTTACACCACATGATGCGTACAATTTCCGTGACCAAAAACAATTTCATGCCAATTTATAAAGCCCAGAAATTTGTGAATTTCCCAAAATTACCAGCGTGGACCTTTTTTTTTAGGTCTTCCAAGGATTTTGACATCAAAAATCTCAATAATTTACGAAATAACAAAAATTTACAGAATTTTAGAATTGGCCAAAATGCCGCACCACAGGAGCCAAAAAGCCGCAGGTTCCCCACGCCTGATCTAGGACCTAGGTGACCAACGAACATAATTATTTTGGTGACGTTTTTCAGTGTAATGTATTTATTTTCTTTATATTATATAATGTGTTTACATATAATGGAACACAGCTTTTTCAGCTTAAAATATAGAAGTGTGACAAAAAATAAGTTCTCCCAAAACACTGGGACAGAGTAGTCATATTCTCGATATATTAGAAAAGAAGTCCGCTTTGTGAAAACAACTTGAGAATCACACTGATTAAAATAGGATACAAAACACTTTCTTATGTAGTATACGCTAGTCTGGTCTCGTACACGTTAACTTGATTGTTGGTGATAACTAATATGGCTTTCTGGGAGAACGTCTCATTATTGATCAGTACGCACATGACATTGATATCATATGCCGTTCAAAAAATGGTGTTGTCGAAGCTTTTGTTAACCTTGAAAATAGCGGAAAGTGACATAAGATTGAAAATAAACATGGAAAAAACTATATCAGGGATGCCTAATTAGAGAATTAATTTACCTTTAATTGCGCGGAATAGCGATATTTCGTTTTTTCTTAAAACTATTTATAAAATCAGTTCCTTGGTTTTTAACTATAATAAAATTAGTAAAAAACTGAACGATTTAGTAACATTTTGTAAAAATACAAAACATTTAACATACAATTTCCAATAAATTAATATTTGTAAGTACACTAATTTACCAATAAGTCATCTTTATCATTTAAGTAATTCGGTTGAATTAATTATTTCAAAATGTTTGAAAGTCAGTATCGTCAATTCGGTTGTAAGTCATTTTTGGTTTTGATGTTTACCTGTTGAACGGATTTCTATAAATCACGCTTTTGCGATTTTAGACTGCGGAATAGTAAAAAAAATACGTTTATTTAAATAAAAAAGCATTTCGACTTCGTTACGAATTAAAATTCTGGACGGCGACCAACGTATACCGAAATTATCTCACCTGACATCTGATCGCGATCATTAAATTCAGACATAGCGAGAAAATAAAACGGAAAATCCCAAAACTTTTGTCATTTTATCGCACCCATCTCGTCACAATCCCCGAATGCTTCATCTACTTTTACAGCCATGCGTATCAAATTTCAAGTTTTATAAATTTTGAAACTTACACATAAGGTATTTAATTTGAAACATAATGAAAAGATCTTAAGGTAATCTGAATCACTTTTTGTATTATATCCATATTGATTTATTAGGCTCAGCACCCTTTTCGTTCATCACGAGCATTTTCACCTGATTCCGGCGGAGCATATAATGCCTTTTCACCAAGTATTAAAAGCCGTTGACATGTATATAAGAGTCCCACCCAAATTTCAAGATTGCAGTATTCAAATAAATACATAAGATATCCGCTCCTTTTTGAATGAAGTAAGAAAAAAGATAATCAAATGGTAAGAAATAATAAGAAACTAGCTGTAAGCCCGTTGGCCCCAACTGGAGGATTTTTTCGTATTATAAAAAAAAATGAAATTTTCCGTCATGTTACAATCAAATTCATATTTATCAAATTAATCAGAATAAATTAACTTCACTAATTCGCCAAACGGAGCTTATTTTTAGGAATATATGAGTCTTTAAGAGTTGAAGGGAACCAAACATAAAAATGGTGAAACTTTTCCATTTGACTTTTAAGTGCAATTACGTTTTCAATTATTTTTTGTGGGAACTGTCAACGTTTAATTTTATGTGAAAGTTTATTAAATAAATAAGCATAAAAAAGTAATACATAATAACTTAGATTATTCCACGTATTGTGCTACAAACTGTGACACGTGTTTCGCCTATTTCAGAGGCATCCTTAAGACTTACTTTCAGTAAGTAAAAGTAAGTTATTTTATAGTAAAATGAACTTCCACAAAGTTACCGACGATTCCATCGAAAGCATAAACAATGTATTTTAGAGAAAAAATGATTGAAATTATGCAATAAAAAGGGTTGGTTCAGTTCACTTTTTCCCATCATCCTAACTTGGCTCACTTTGCCGTATTTTAATCTCGTTGACCCCAATCTATCAAACTATTTCGCTTACTTTATTTATATTAGTATTTGAGCATAAATTTACCTTGTCCAAAGCATAGACTCGTTTACTCGTTATTTAAAACAAAAGATACAAAACTTTTAAGGTATCGGGATAAATTCTAAATACCCTCTGTTAAAACGTGAACTATTTAATAGCCGTCAGCATACATATGACACACATGGAATATTTGCATTTAACTGTCGAAACTATATTATGTAAAATATACCACATTCATTATTTGACAGGTAACACAATATTCCATTTTTGAATCTTGAATACAAACAATCGAAGTCAGTAGGAATCGCAAATATCGTTCCATTTTTAAATTTTTAATTTATATACACTATTTTTATCGCATTGATAATTATGACGTTAGCTCAGTTGATAGAGAACTCGACTGGTAATCCAGAGTTCTGTGTTCGAATCCTGACCGCGGCGCTTTTTTGTATGAGAATTGAAATTTTCAGCGATTTGATTTGTTTCGTCAAATAAACAGTGTATTGGAAAAATATGTCTTTAGTATGAATAAAAAAATTGCTTCAGCAGAGCAGGTGAGGTGTTGGGGGGGTAAGGGGCAGGGGGAGTTTTAAATCGCGGACGATAGATAGATAGATGATTGCATAATTGCATGATAATGCAATTATGCAATCATTCGGACATTATCGAGTATCTATATATATAAAACAAAGTGGGGTTATTTACAGCACATATATCTAGAGAATTACTGCATGGATTTCTATGATCTTTGATTTATTAAATTTGTGTTAGCAGAATAAGCATTAAAACATCGGAAAAATATCACGGAAAAGAAATTATAAAGAAAATTAATATCTTCATACAGAACAAGATTTTCAAATGACGAACAGAAATGTTTCAGAAAAATTCACCAGATCGCACTGTTTTCTATATTTGTTTGTTTTTGCTTCTTTTGCATACGATTGACTTATAAATAATTTTAAATTTAGAGTATGGATTAGAATAAAAGAAATCGATGATATGAAATGAAAACGAAAGAAAATCGGATAATATTGAAATAAGGTTATGTTTATAATTAGGTATGATAAATTTTTGACAACAATATTTTGCACGAACGTTGCTTTACTCTGAGATGACACGTTATTACACTTGGAACGCTATATCGAAGAAATTTTAACGTCAAAAGCAAAGCGATGCGGTTCCTGATCACCCGAATGACTATTGATGCTCTTGGTCGCATTTAAACAGTTCATCCGAAAAATGACGAATGCTTCTTTCTACTTACATGTCAACAACTCAATTTGCTCGAAAATGATACTCATTGGGACATGACAATCGCTGAAGAAATTGTTTCTGAATCTCCAAGTCAGATACGCACATCATTTTCTATCATTATTTTGACATGCTTCACATCGAATCCATGTGATCTGTGGAACACGTACAAGGATGACATGTCGGAAGACATTTTACATCGAATTCGTGTCAGTTCGGGGAATCCCGATCTCGAGGTGAATGAAGAGATAAATAACCAGGCTTTGATTTAGATTGAAGACATGTGTTACCTCATGTGAGGCATTTTGTTAGTCAAGTTAGGAATGCCAACGCCACATCGTGGGACTGGGAAGATATTCCTCATGTCATTGATTATGGCGACTGTTCGTGCGAGATCCGAAATTGCTGTAGCAGTTTCGTCTTCTGGAATAGCGGCCACGTTGATAGAAGGATGGCGAACGGCTCATTCAGTGCTGAAATATATCTGAAAAACTGACATGCAAGATTGCGAAACACTCAGCAATGACCAAAGTTTTGGTAGCAAGTAAAATCATCACCTGGGATTTATGCACAATGACGCACAGACGCGCATTGGAAGCACTCAATCGAATATCTGGGCAATGACTTAAGAAGTTTTGAAGGCGCAATGATTTAAATATCTGGCGATTTCCGCCAAACACTACCAGTCATTCCAAGATCGACCGCTGCCGATGAAATAAACGCTTGCCTCAAAACATCGCCACAGCGCTATGTGAAGAAACTTCAGCTAACGATAAACATGCGAGTTGCATTTTTAAACGATCCATCTCCCGAAGATTTCTCCAAGCAATTGCTGACTATCGTCGGTAACGGCCGTGTTCCTGTTGACGAATCGAACGGATTGATTTCGATTCCGCCGAATTTTTGCAATTTCGTCTCAACGAAAGACGGCTTCATCAACAAAATGTTCCCAAACATCTAATCACAAAAATCACAATTATTCGAGTGAACGAGCAATTCTTGGGGCTAAGAAAAAAGATATGGATCATTTAAACTTCACAATTCAAAATCAAATCGTTGATATACTGCATTCCTTTAAATCTATCGACTGTGCCTCGTAAATTACATCATTTCAATGTAATTTAAATACTTTTCATTTTGAATTTCGAACATTTATTGATCTTAATTCATTTTGAGTATTCATTCAAACTGAATTTAATTCATCCAATAAATTAACACAACATTTATTGATTCTGAGGCGGTACGAAGTTCGTCGGGCCAGCAAGTTAATATATAGATGATAGGAAAATTATAAGAAAAACGAACAAAGAAAGTATTTAATAAAATATAAGATAATCAAAGTATGTTATCTTTGTTCCCCGTTGTCAGAATCTCAAAATAAATGAAAACACCTTGAATTGTAAAATTGCAAGAAACCATCGGGATCTTAGTCCTCGGCTAGAGTCTATTATATTACTATTCGTCGGTACACTGCCAGAAAACGTTAAGTCAAAAGTGTTTTGAGTGATGAATGTAGATCGATAGATTTAGACATGTCTGAAAAAAGCAAATTCACTAATATGACATTTATTTATTTCGATATTGAAAGAAGTAATACGAACTAAGACAATTTTGTTGGCAGAAACCTATACATAGCTTAATGCTTTTTAGCTATACAGATTTATTATTTCTGCAGCCACATAGAGACGATTAAATGACTTAATGTTTTCGAGCTGTAAACATTTTGGTCAATTCCTTTTTTATTTATTTGTTTTATGTCGATACATTTCAGTTCGCCTCATGATATGAAAACAAGGTTTTTGATTTAACGTTTCAAATATCGACGATTTAACATCACAGCCAAGAAAGGGTAAAGAGTAATAGCATTTGATGAGAAATATCTTTAAAGTGCTAAGTATTTGTACAAAGTAAAAGAAACATATGAATGGATTGATCTGGAAGTTATTGAAATGTATAATTCTGAATGAATTAATGTATCTGTCTATTGACATTGAATTTTTAGAGATAATACAAATGTAATGCGTAATGTTGAAAAAATAACGTTCGATAAAATAGATTTGATTGTTTTCACACCAAAATTAGACTGTTGAATATTAATATTCTACATACTATATTATATAAATGATTTCATAGTTCAAAATTCCTGAGTAAAATATTTTTCGGCGAGAAAAAAAACTTATCAGTATATTTATTGTACCCTAATAAACATTTGTACTTAATAGTATAATTATTGTAAAATATTTTATTTATGCGACGACGACAGATGTAGGTATTTATTACCGATAAACATGTAGCGAAGTACTTACATCAGTGATGTGCAACCACGACGAGCGGTTTTCATGCATCCCAAAATAAAATTTGTTTGGTAGATATTAAAGTTTCTTAGACTAACTTTCAATATTGTCTAGTCAGAGTGAGAGCTGACCATCCTCAAGACCTTTACCAACCCCATCTAAAAAGTCAATATATTTTTTAAGCCGGAGTCGAATTGAACATTTGCAGAATATGGAATGGCCAAAAACGAGATATAAAATTTTTGTTCTATAAAGTGTCACCTTGAGTAACTTTCTTCCACCTTTCGAAAAAAGTTTGCTTGGAAGCACTACTATTTAACGATCAAAAGTTTTTCAATGAAACTAAACACCCTTAACAGTTTTAGCGCTGGAAATAATGAATGGTTTATGAAAGGTAGTAACCACAAACCATAAAACTAGTACCAATGTATTGTTTGCAATCTTACTATAGATGACACCAAACCAGCTATGGGTAATCTATGACACGCGTATCAGAGGTAACGTGCCAATACATTTTGGTTGACTCGCATCTTTTTAGGAAAATCTTCGCCCAAAGAAAAACATTTACTAGGGCTTCAAAAATTCTGCGTTTTCTAAACTTTGACACGCCGAGTTAAAAAAAAAAGTTACTCATCACTGCACTAGACTATCGCTTGGACTGGATCATTGACTGAAGTTTATATTAAATTAAAAATAATGTTTGTCTGTCTAAACTCGAGAGACAATAAAATATTATTACCACCTCTCGAAGAAATTCAGAAAAACTATTTTGTGCCCTGTTAAATAGATTGTGAATCACTGGCCTACATTGTATACACTGTTCAGCTTTCGACTTAACCGCAGCTCCTGGCGCTCACTGTCGTCCTACACGTTTTACTCGAAATAATCTGGCCATATCATCGACAAAATGACTGGCGGAGCGAAATGATTTTTTGTTTTAGAAATATTTTTTAATAAATTTAGATGTATTTTATATACTTAGATATAATAAAAAGCGTTTGACTCTTCACCAGGGCATAGTTTCAATTGAGGAGGACTCGGGTTAGTATATAAAAAAATCAAGTGTATAACGTAAACATCAAAAAAGTGTTTTTCGTAACAACCAATACATTCCAGAACTTTCTCAAGCAATCGTTCAGCCACGTGAGAAATTGTATATATCTGTTTCGGCTTACGGAAGTTCCATTTGTCATTACGGTTAGACCCTGATTCGTAAAATTGCACGAACTCGATTACCAACTCGAACGGACTTCAAGTTCCGTATCTTTTCATTACATATTTTTTTTGAATTTTGGTAGCTATTTTTTCTACCTCAGTGATATTAGGTGGATTTCAATGATGGGTCAATTAAAAAATACATGAGCTAGAACCTTATCATGCTCCGTAGTAAGTCCTTTTAATATTCGAAAATCCGACCATTCTCTAAAACTATACATCTCATGCAAAACATGAATGTGAACTACATATGTATGTGAAAATAAAATTTAAGATTGACAGATATTAAATGAATTTAAATTGAATATTAAAAAACAGTTTCTATGATGGTTATTTTACATGAAATGTATTAAATAAAACCGACTACATTTATTTTAAATGAAGATCCAATACCGTAATAATAGGTTACTAGCTGTAAGCCCGTTGACCTCAACGGGGGGATTTTTGTTGCATTTTTAAGAAGTCAGAAAATTTACAGGCGTCAAAAATAAATTACAAACGTATTTATTGAATAAGCCAGAAATTCTGATAGTAAAAGAAATATATCTCGGGGCATATACCGACAGCCCTGCCCTGCAGTATTTAAATTGTAAATTATTTAATTTTTGAAATAATGTTTAAGTTTGCTAACAACTATTTTTCGTAGTAGCAAAAATTGACCTCGTAAATTAATTATTTTTTGGAATAATGTTTAAGTTTGCTAACAACCATTTTTCGTAGTAGCAAAAATAGACCTCGTAAATTACTTAATTTTTGTGATAATGTTTAGGTCCGCTAACAATCATTTTTCGTAGAAGCAAAAATAGAGCTCGTAAATTACTTAATTTTTGGAATAATGTTTAAGTTTGCTAACAACTATTTTTCGTTGTAGCAGAAATTTCGTAAATTATTTAATTTTTGGAATAATTTTTAAGTTTGCTAACAACTATTTTTCGTAGTAACAGAAATTACGTAAATTATTGAATTTATGGAATAATGTTTAAGTTTGCTAATAACTATTTTTCGTAGTAACAGAAATTTAGTAAATTATTGAATTTTTGGAATAATGTTTAAGTTTGCTAACAACTATTTTTCGAAGTAGCAGAAATTTCGTAAATTATTAAATCTTTGGAATAATGTTCAAGTTTGCTAACAATCATTTTTCATAGTAGCATAAATCGATCTCGGCGCATATATCGACAGCCCTGCAGTTTTTAAATTGTAAATTATTAAATTTTTGGAATAATGTTCAAGGTTGCTAACAATCATTTTTCGTAGTATATATATTTTATTCAACTCATTTTCAAGTACGCTAACAAAAATGTTTCGTAGAAAAAGAAAAAGACCCGAGGACATCAGTACGCACACATTTGTGAATTGTGATTTGTGAAAAGTGATTATTTTATCGACTATTAATATATAGATTTTGGAATTATTTAATATCTATTGAACTTTTTTTTCACTTCAATGGAATTTGAGAAAAAAGTCGGAAAATAAATGGGTAAAGAATTAAATTATATTTATATAAAAAATGCAATTTTCACATGCAAAATATTATAAATTAATTGGACATTTTATCAAAACAAAATTATCAAAATGTTGACTTATTCTCCAAATAGAACATGTTTTTTAGAATATATATAATGAATTTTTACTGAAGTTATTTTATTACACATACTGAAACTATGCTTTCGCCAACAACTAACTATACCACGTATGTACCTAGATTAAAAACAAATCTTGTAATAATTGCGTCTTATATTTTTTGAAAAACTTATTTCGCTAGTCAATCGGATTTTGTTATTTTGATAGCATTTATTTTCATACGATCAAGATGTAATGTGATTTAAAAAGAAAGTTTTCAGCGATTTTCGACTACACGAAATGTGCTTCTTCAAATCTCTACACAAATATATATATACATATATGTAAGTGTATTGAAAAAAAAAAGGGTCTTTAGTATGAATACAAAAATGGCGACAGCGGAACTGGGGAGGGGGAGGGGACCGTCTTTCTTGACGTCATCGAAAACAGGACCTACAGACAGAAATACGTACTAACATTATCGACTATTAATATATAGATATCAAAATTTTAATTGATTGAAAAATAAAGAAACTATGGTATAATAATAAAATAGAATAAAAGCAATGATCGTTCAATTACTAAAAAATTGAAATAAAAACATTTCCCAACAGTGAGCGAACGAAAGTTGTCACCTAAATTTGAAATAAGCTCGCAGATGAAAATATGTTATAGCAAAATTCTTTTCGACACGTTCCTCATGATGTAACTATAAAGAATCTCCTTCGTGTCGTTTTCTACTTTACGTGTCAAAATCTATCACTGCCTTTTTTTAATATATAAAAAGTGAAAAAGGTCAAAATAATATAATATTTGATTTAGGTTTAACTTGGGTACTGCATATATTTTTGTGATGAATTAAAAATTTACGATAATATCTGTTTTTTTTTATTTTTAAGCCGTAGTTGCTCCAATCAACCAATCAATAATTCTAAGATCCGCTAGTACTAGATCACAGAAGTCGACTATGCAATGTTCATTTAAATTCATTTTAGATCCAGTTCATTAACGAGAAAAAACATAAATATAACTATAATAATCAGAAGAGTTGTTTTTTAGCTTTTAAAATACGTTTTTTCATTATCTAACAATAAAAACAATCGTCCATTAAATAACAGAAGCTTCACTGGCGGGATGCCACCGATCCCACTAAAAAAGAATGGATTGCAACTGAATTTTGTATAAAATAGTAGAAAAAAAAAATCAAACAAATTGTCTGCTCCTTTCTACGACTGTTAAAAGATACGAGAGGGGTAAGGTTAGACCACAATTTATTTATTTATTATGTAAGTAATAAACAAACACATTTACATAGACAAACTTAAGTACCTACACTGTCAGAAATTACTTTATTTTTAATATGATAGTAAATGGGTTAGTGTTTAAAATTAATTTTTGATTTTTTACATTTTATAGTAAATTCAGAAATCCCAGAATCGGCGATTGGTATCCTGAGATTGGAACGCTTGCTATGGAGTTTATTGGTTGGGATTATTTCTAATATGTATATGTTTTTCGGTTACGAAAAACTTACACAAATGCGATCTCTTATCTACTCATGCGCAGTGAGGGAGAGTGAGGGAATGTTAACAAGTGACACCTGGCTTATAATGCCAGTGTTTTAAATATTATAATACATGTCTAATTGAGAAGCACACTCTGTATGTATGTTTGTTAATTTCGTTACTGAGAAGATTTATTCAAACAAATTCAAACGTTTTGAAAATAAGTTTTCATATTTTTTTGGTGATTATATATTTTTTTAAAAAATAATAACAAGGAAAATAATAAATGCATTCCAACAAGATTAAAATCAAATGCAAACTTATTTATTGAATAAACCAAAAGGTCTAAGCTTAATAGATTTTCGGAAACGAAAAAGGAACGACTACTTAAAAAATGTGCGGTTCAAAATAAACCGTTAGCATTGGGCGGACAATCATTTTAGGCTATCAATATGAAGACTTTATATTAATTCGCTGCACATATTTTGAAAGAACGGATCATTTTTATGGCTTGCAGTTTACCGTCGAATATCAATAAGCGGTGAATATGCTTTCGATGGTTTCGGCGGTAACTTTGTGGAAGTTCATTTTAATATAAAATTAAAAATAACTTTAATTACTCGAAAATTATAGAAATTAAGACAAATTATAGAATTATAGAAAATGATCATAGTTTTAATCAGATTAATAATTTAGAAATACTCCACGGAGTAAATAAAAAAGGTTTAAAGATGAATAGTTTTGAATTTTTAGAGATAAATAAAACTCTTAACAAAAGAAATGTTATTAAATAATATTTTTAATAGGACGAGTTTCTCGCCATAGCTTACATTGTTTCCAATTAATAGAGTAATCACCAACATATCTGATTGATTGTAGCTCATTAGTTTAATAGTTTGTAATGTTTAACGTCATTAGTAGTATGATTATATTTGTATGCTTTATTTCGATTCTATAACACCCTCTTTAAAAGGGAAAAATCCCAATCTAATTGATTGCAGCTTATTTGTATAATTATTTGTTTGCTTTATTTCAATTCAATCACCCCACTCTTTGCTTTCCTTAAAAAGAAAAAAACCCAAACTCCATTTTGTAATTTCATAATTAAAAATTTTAGAATCAATCTTGCTTCATTACTTAAGCAAAATTTGCGATAGTAAGTCTGAGGATGCCTCTGAAAGAGGCGAACCACGTGTCACAGTTAGTCGCACAATACGTGGAATAATCAAAGTTATTTTAAATTTTATATTAAGCGGTGAGTAAATAAGCCTATTGCCGATAAAATTAAAAAGTAAACTATTTATGTGACTACTTGTTAGTAAAAGCTGGGTCCTAAATTGAAACTGAAATAGTTAAAAATATTTTTGAGATGAATAATGTCATACATACATGTCTGTCTTTTATTTTTTTACTTTAGTATGAAAATGAGTGATGAAATAATCATTTATTTCTATATATTATTGTTGTATGCCACGCCAAGCTTGGTTAATTAGGTGAGAAGTTTAATACATTAATTACATATCTTTAAGTTACAAATTACACTTGGTATAAATTATTAGCTAAAATTTCATAAAATAAAAAAACAATTTTTGGGATAAAAATATGCTCTCAAAAAAAAATCTTTTGACGTTAAGACCTGTATTTTGTAAATATTTGTCCCGCAGAAGAAAATTATCTTTTTGATTCAATATTATTATAGTTGGCCGGCAGATATTTAAAAAATATATACAATTTTTCAAATAACAATTGGTACACAAACAATGAATAACGTATAACGAAATATGTAAGCACTTATTACAAAACCTTAAAATTAAAATTCGAAAGAATATCATTTTCCATTAAACTGTACACCCTTTCAAGTCACTAACATAGATCAAAATCTAGACTTTTGATAAATTATTTTAGGGTAAGTTTTATGTTGGAAATATTTGAACGCCAAACATGAAAAAAATATACATTTTGAATGAAGATAAAACAATAAAAGCTAATTTTCCAAGCATTTCTTTACCCATATTTTAAAAAATAGACATGCACATGCTTTATATAAAATACCTATGTAATTAAATATGAAATATATTTTGACATATGACTATGTAAACATAAATATTATTATGTAAGGTTATTTTAATGAAACCACAATCACAAAACAAAAACACTCATTTCTCTCCACTGCTCAATGACAATTGGTATTTTTACAAATAACCAAAATTCATTGCTCCACTATTCAAAATCACTGCACGAGTTTCCACAATGAAGTTATTTTTAAATATGTACGTCTCTCCGTTAAATCGAGAATAATTTGAAACAACGTTACAAAAATAAAATCGTTGCTAATATGTCTTTAGCAAATAACTTACAGAAGAAAATACAACAGACTTCGCATTTGCTTCATAAGGTTACACATTATTTACAGAAAAGAAATTTGTACCTAGCCTGTTGGTTTTTTTAATTTTTGCTATAATTATTTCGCTTAAATTATACAATAAGAATCAATCCAAGTTATTTTATCATAAAACATCTAATTAATATACAGCATGGATAGAAACGGAGTTAAAATTTAATATCTTTTCTTTTCATATTTATAGTCACGACCAGGGGTGGAGAATCTTTTCTTCTCTAAATGCCACATTCATTTTTCTGATTCGACATAAGACTGGAGTAAACATTGACTAGGGAATCTTTGGTCGAAAACAGTTTCATGCCAATTTTTAATGCCCAGAAATTTGCAGATTTCCCAAAATTACCAGCGTGGGACCTTTTTTTTAAGGTCTTCCGAGGATTTTGACACCAAAAATTCCAATATTTTACGGATTTGCTCAAATTAACAGCGTGGCGTCTTTTTTTAAAGTCTTCCAAGAATTTCCAAATACAAAATCTCAGGGATTTACGAATTTATAAAAAAATTCAGAATCATCGAGAAGGTCCATTTATTGCCGACATTGTCAATCGGCAGACACGTTTTTGGTTTACAATTTTGCATCTTTTTTAAATGTTAGTCTCGGTTGTTTTCACAGGTCTGTTTTATTCATTCGACATTTGATTTGTTATTAAAAATCGGTGGCCAATGATTGTCGATCCCATGTGAGAAATCCAACGCCAGTAGATGTACGCATAGTAGATATTGGTTGGGAAATGTCAAGCCCGGTAGCTCCATCCGCCGGTTTCTCCGCAGTGACCGTTTATCGATGCAGTTTCGGCTGGAGCCAACAGCAGCAACCAAAAGGCAAATCTTCCGGCGCTTTCAAACCGGTCTTCTGGCTTAGAAAAGGAGATCCCTTGATTGAGTCATTTTTTATAGTCTTCGTGACTATTAACTTCTTCAGATGCCTCGGACACCCAGATCTACCCGTCGAAAATAAACGATATGATTCGCGCTAACAACTACACTACGCACCTAGACGCATACGATGAATGTTGTATGCTCACCACAAGAAAAACCTATAAACTTGACTTGACTTTTAGAGTGGAATAAGGAACATTGAAAAGGCGTCGGGAAAAAACGTCGGCAGGCAAATTTATCATTTATAGGCAAAATATTACAGGAATGGACATACATGAGGTTAACGAGAGGCACATTTTGGATTTTCATACACATAAAAGGCCACACTGTAGTTAATTTTTCACGTAGTATTATATACACAAATTCAAATTTAATTAAAAATCTACACAAATCTTATTAAATATATAAACTATAAACATGTTTTCAACAAGAGATATTTGGAGCCGCACTTGAAGAACCTAATGCGACTCTCGGGGGAGCATTTGTCTACGTCTGGCATATTCGGTCAGGAGAAGGCAGTATTGATATCGGGGATGGCATCCCACTGTCGTATCAAATGGGAACCCAACGAAGAACGGCTGGTACGAACCACTATCCAGGCGACTAATAGCTCAGTAATTGTCTTTCAGTATTATGCCCACACCGAGGAAAGTCTACACAATCACTCACAGAGATGAAGCGAGTGATTTAAAGCGATTGTAGGAGTTGATCCATTGCTTGGCTTTACAGTGATGAAAAAGATAACATCAGCGAAGCCAACGATAACGATAAAAGACTCGCAGAGTTTGCAACTATGAATGAGCTCACCGATGGTAATTTAAAATTACCTACAGAGAAATCCACAAATACACGCAGACCTATCCCAATGGTTGCAAAAAATGAACAAATTGGCCTTTAGAACTATGTAAGTCACATAAGGGAACTTATCGATAATAAAATCCACAGGGGTGCCGACATATACGTTGGGTACTTAGTCTGTTTATCCATTTCTTGCAAATAGTCTAGCTAAGATTTATAAAATAACGGATTGTGTAAGCTTTTAGTAGGCTGTAAAATTTACTATCCGAACTTTCAACATTACACAATTATTTTCTTAGTCCAAAACTTTCTATTAATTTGAAGATTTTATGGAGATCCTTGACAAGATTCGTAATCCAAATTTGATAAAAAGATTATAACCGACAAAGAAATGTTTCGTCGTGTATTCGTCTGGCTGTGTTTTTCGCACGCCCTGCCATTGTTATTAGAGTTTCATACTAATGTAGTGAAATTGTATCCTCAATAAATGTAGTTTAGTATTTAACATTAAATGCATATTACATTAATTGTTGATCAAAGTAAGTTTATCTGTCAGAATATTTAATTATTAAATAAAATAAAACATCTTTAGCATTCACGTTCTGTGCATAATATGAATCACATTTGCTTTGTATCTATTTCGGTAGCACTCTCCCTCTCTCAACCTACTGAGACTAGTATGCGTGTCAAGATCATTTAATAACACATCGTAATTATTATACAAAGAAGTATTGTGTATTATCTCTATTTTCGTTTTGACTATACTTACCTGCAAAGTGTATGCAGTCTTATGTAAAATGTATTCATATTTGAATCGACGCCAACTTAATCACCCGTGAACTGAAGAGTTTCTCTAACAGACGTGCACTGCTCCTCGTACGATTTCGACGGGTTATACTAATAATTATAACACTTATCTTAATAAGAGAAATCTAATATTTTTCACTGAACGTAAGAAACTATCAATTAACCAGTGGCGAAGCTAAAAATTTCGAGCCCCTTTCTAATAATATTTATCACCAATAATTGTCGATGAGCACCTTAATTTATTTAAACCTTTTCGAAATACTACAATCAATCTGAACAATGATAAAATAGTCGTTGTCCCAACAATTTTTGATTTTGAATTGAATGTTTCCTGCCACTGAACTTGTCAACAGTGATTTATGCTTGACGATTTTAAGATACGTTGAGCAATGTTAAAAGTACATCTTACTATATTATCTATATATATATATATCCCACACAAAAAAATCTGGATCGTTCTATGTAACGACATAAATTTTATTTTTCTATTTATGTATTTACTTACATGTTTTTAAGATTGCGTTTCCAATATAAGGGATAATTTATTTTTTCCCTTCATTAAACATTTTCAAGCAAATTGCGATACCACTTTTTATGCCCACGTGGTTCCTGGCTGTCTAAGCTCGAGTTGCTTTCGGGAATTCATTATACTTTTTCTTTTTCTTCTGGACTGACAATATTAAAGCAAATTTCGGAGTAACGTTAAAATTTGATATATTATTATAAAAAAATAATCTAAGTGACGCGGTCATGTTATAAGACAGTGATGCACAACCTATTAAGCCGTAGGGAAAATTTATCCATTTTTTAATTGTTCATGGGCTGCAGAAGTTAAAAGTTTTGGGGATTATGATGGAATCTCTCCCGAGTATAGAATGTATATTTTTTCTTTTTGAATTTACTCCAGTCTCCAATCCTAATCCACTCTGCATTTCGTGATTATATGTTCGAAAATGAAATATAATTTCTTCCGAAACGTTTTACACAAAGCGCAGCCTTTCAAAAAACTTTTTTAGGTAAATAATTTTTCAATGGGTGTTTTGAAAACAATATCCCAAAAGAGTCAACGTCTGCTTTGCAGTAAGTCTGACATATTTTTAGTGGCAGATTGCCCCATAAGCGCAAGAGGCGAGCGCTCGGGGCCTCCGAATCTTAAGAGCCTCAAAAATTACACATTATATTATACAAAGCCCACATATTTTTAATTCAGTTTTCAATAGTTATTATTTTTTTGCGTAGACCTGTCCAACGCTTTTATGTTATTAACATAATAGGGCTTTCCTTCAAAACGTGTACTCCATCATTGCATATTTTTTGGTTTTGAGAATATTAGCCGGATAATAAACTTCTTATTGGCCAATATTGAAATTTAATCTTTTGAAACTGTTTCACAGTAATAAGGCTATACAAACATTGGAAAGTTAACAGTGTTAATAATATATTGTATTAAACATTTGGCTGCATATACACAACGGGTGGTGGTGGGAAACCAACTTGCATTAAACATTAAAATTACAAAAACAGTGTATAAGAAAGATATTCTGACATTTTCATTTCTTCTTTTGAAACTTATTTATTCATTATGGTTGTTGATCGTTAGTGCGTTATGGAAGGTGGCCGTGAAACAGGGACTGTATGAAAATAATGGAAAACCAATATCTCATGAATATGAATAAATCTGAAGGAGGCTTTATTGTTGTTTTAGTAAGTCTTAGTGCGTTAACAGTGTTCTATTATTGCATCTCTCGAGTGAGCACAGGATAAATACTTTCTCTCATTCTTTTATATTCACTCAGAACCAACCAAGACCGCGATATTATTGTGATTCATTCCACCAGCCTTTTAGATCTTTTACCGTTTTAACATTGAAAACTTGGATGACATGACTGAAATATGGCTACTTATCTCGAATTTTATAAGTTAACAGTGGCGTTACTCGATGGCTGCCACAGACGAGATATCTCGTAAATTCTTTCGTGCTCAACAGGCCAGAGACGAGTTATCTCGTCAATAAATAATTAAATTAATAGTTGCAAATAATAGCCGGCGTGCTAGGTAATTACTATTAATTAACTACGGCAACTAAAAGGCCAATAATGCCCTAAAATGAAACACAACTGCTATTTTATAAAAACATATCAGGGACACCAATTTCAATTGTGACACTGACGAGAGGAAGGAACAAAATTATTGTAAATAACTACGCAAGTAGAAAGTCCTATTTTTGTTGATTCTTTGAAAATAGCTTGACGACCTCAGTCGAACATACTTATCTGTGTTGCTAAAGTGAGTTTGTATACTGTCTGTTGAAAATCAAAAGGAAGTGTACGTTGTATCTAACTCTCGCGACTGAAAAAGTGTGGGTATTTCGGACCAAACGGTTATGCATTAGTTTACTCAAACTCTACAAAGTGTTGCCTGGTTATTTTTTTATGAAGAATATTCAAATCAGAGCGGGAATGCCAGGTGGAGATTTGCGTAAATTATGATAGGTCAAAAATAAACGTTTAAATAATCACGGCTTTTGAAAGATCTGGAAAAACAGTTTGAATTTAGCATTTTTTTTTAAATTTGCAATTTTCGTAATTATTTTCATCCTGTAATCAACAATGTCTCAGTGCTGATCAATGAGTGATTTTATTATAAACCACTTTAAAGGGTCACAATTCAATATTACTTTAATCAATATTGCTTTTGTGGAAATATACTGTTGTGGCTCAGTTGGTTAGAGCTTGCTCTACCGATCACGCAGGTCTGGGTTCGATTCTCGGTAAGAACACAGTGAATTTGAAAATTATTTAATTCAAAGTTCTGATCGAAGACTGGTTGTTTGTGATGTCAATTCACATCATTTCCTTTCCTCCCATACTTCTGATCCTTTAATAACTGGGTGTAGCAATAGCGATTAGTTAACCACTAGTCCCGTTCTATCTAGCCTTATCTTTCTTTCCCTGCTACTCACTTTAAAAAAGTAAAAAAGCGAGGTTGAGCGACTGAATAACAAACAGTTCTCGTATAAAAACATCTGTTGAGCTACCTCCATTAGGAGGCCATATGCTCCACATTAGGAGCAGATGTGGATAAAAAAATATATCATGATTTTGATAATCATATCCTTTCTCAATGTGATGAATATATACGCCTCTTCTTGAAACGGACAATTTTAGCGATAGCAAAAAGAGTTGAAATAGATGGATTAGATTACAAAAACACAAGTTATATATCTTTTGAAAAAGTCTCGAAAATGTCTGTATTTGTATAAAAGTGATTCAGTTTATAAATGCTTTCATTGGTTAATTCGAAGCCTTCAATCGTGCAACTGAGCACATAGTTTGAAAGCTCAAAAACACTTACCACTCGGTTAAGGGGCCGGTACGTTTTCTGCATAACATTATGTTTGTACTGTTACATCATAGTTGTAAAAAACAAAAGACAGATTTGTTGCAACATATATTTAAAGTTATTTCAAGCGGTAATTTTATTTTTCAGAAGTTCGAAGTACTAAAATATAAATTTTTGATAATCTACATCTTCGAAACTATGACAATTTGACATTTAAATATGAAATGAGTGTATTTTTAACATTATAATTTAACATTACTCGCATTTTTGCATCCAATAAAATAAAATAATGTTCTTTCGTACTCAGTTGTCAGCACTGACCAACATAAACTCAACGGGTGACATTTCTGCTACACGTCATTTCTGCTCTTGTGTCTACAAGTACAAGCAACATGTTTTGCGACTGTTTCCGAGGCATTACACTCGCGATATTTGTCTCTTAATGTGTTCATACTTCATACGCTCAGTTCAGGCTTATCATAAAAATATTTGAAAACCAAACTTTATCCAAATCTTGAATTATTTAAATTATGTAGCTTGTTCATTATCTTATCATTATGAGGGTGTAGCTCCGAATGCTTCTGCTCACAATAGCTTAATCTGAAGATAATAAATAGAAATATTGAACATGACTAGAATAAAGCAGGGCTGTGGAGTCGGGTAAAATAGATGACTACGACTCCGACTTCGAATTGATTTTTTCAAATATCTCCGTCTAACTAACATATGTATGTATATATATACCATAAGATCACTCTCGTTGCTAGAATATATTCTAATAGATTTCACCAATCAATTTACTAAATAGACTAATACTTTTTCAATATCATTAAATTATTTTCTACGGTTTTATACCGACTCCGACTCCTTCTCCACCTCCGAAAAAAACACCTTACTCCACGAATCCCGACTCTGACTCCACAGCCCGGGAATAAAGTAGACTTGTCGAGCTGTCACCCCACGAATACAATAATGATGAAAGTATCACCACAACATTCCATGATATGGTTTAAAAATAATATGTTTCAATAATTAGAACAGTCACTGTAGTTATTGTGAATGTGGTCCAGCTACCCGTAATCTGGTTTGCCATTATACCTTCTAGGTATTTGAAGTCGTTGACTGTTTTGTCTTTCTGTCTGAAAGTAAGTGTTTATACTTAATTGTTAAAATAAACTATTAAAAATATACAAATTGTTTCTTCTTTCTTTATTGCACAGATTCAAAACATCTGTTTTTCAATCACTTGATTTTCTTAATGTTTGAAAACATTTAATCTGATACGAATAAACTACTTGTCCAACGTCTCTTACGAAATTTTCTCTCATCGAAATCGTGCGAGATTTTTAAATATTGCTTACATATAAAAATTCCATCTCATTCATTTCTCAAAACAACTTTAGTGGGAAACGACGAAGATTCTTTACACTGGATATGTGTTTGGTTTTTTTTTTGTAGATTTGGAGCAAAAAGACAACAGGTGCACGGAGAATTTTTCGCCGTGTCGGCTTACGTTTCTTTCTGTATGGAGTTTTTGAGGTCCGCGATAACCATGTAGTTAGTAGAAATACGGAAACTCAACCGGGTAACATATATTCATATTATAATATAGTTATGGATATTTATTTATATATATATATATATATTACATAAAAACATATTGAAGTTATTTTCTTAACGCGTATTTGATATTAGTAAGCGTTGTAGAATTAATATCTTTTTTCACACAGCTCAATATAAAAAAAAACACTGGAATAAAATAATTGGAAAATAACTCAAATATCTTGTGATACGTGACGTATGAATAAATAAATAACACCAAATCTCTTTCAAACTGCTGACAGACATGTTTTGTTAATATATTCGCTGGATTCGACAGTAAATTTGTGGAAATTTATATTTGGTATAAAATTGAAACATTGCTATTCCACTGATTGTGTTATTAACTGCTTTCATGAAAAAATTTGTTGAAATAAATCTCACGATAGAGTTTATCTGAAGATGCTGTTGAAAGTTACCCATGTTCCAGAATAAGAAAAATCTGAGCTTTACATTCCTTCGCTGCCCAGTCGGTCAACGTCTTATAAACAATATAATAATGTTAAAAAACAAAGTACACGCAACATATTACGGTATTAATAATTTAATTAACATGATCAGAGGTAATTTATAGATTTTTTAAATATCTCAATTATATATGAAACATAAGAAAATTGTGATTCATTCGAATTTGTGCAAATATCAATGCGGTATTATTAATTAATAATAATAAGTGTGTCAAAATATGGCCTCTCTAAGTTCCATTCAAAGAGGATTTTTTTAAGGCATCCAATATGTTTGTATGTGTACATTGGGAAGGATACCAATATTATATCGAAAGCTACAAGCAAGAATATGTCAATGATACCCTAAGTCAGGGATGGCAAACCTTTTTGGGTACGCGTGCCAAAAATCCTCAAATATTATTTCTTGATTGTGTGGGGTGCCCAAGCAGTAAAAAAAATAACATTTTTTTTTTCATTATTTACAAGCTTAAAAAATACAATTACGACAACAACAGCATTTCAAAATTAATTAAGCGGAATAAATTAATAATTCAAAGATTATTTATTATTTTAAATTTTAATTTTTTAACTTAAAAAATATTTTTTTTGAACTTGAAAATCGTTCGCGTGCCATCCAAATTGTCAAACGTGCCACCTCGGTCACGCGTGCCATAGGTTCGCCATCCTTGCCCCAGGTCCTAGGGCAGCCATACTCAACCTTTCTTCCTCCGGGCCGCATTCCGATATTTGCTTCTCTACGTGGGCCGCAACATATTTATGGTATACACATTTTTTTTTTTAGCTCACCGAGGAATTCGAAATTCTCGATTTGGTATACTTTTTCCCCAGATATCTCATCGAAGAATTTGAAATCCACGATTTGATAAGAGCTTACTGGGCCGCAGGTTGAGTATGGCTGTCCTAGGGGATACCAGTTAAAGAGATACTAAGAGAGATTTTTATTATTTACAGCGGTTTACACAGGTCATAATATAAATAATATAGACAACCGGTATCATTCTGACATTCAGATCCTTGAAGAGGTTAATTATTACCTGTCAAACCCGCGAAGACAATGATTTTAAGGATTCTTTTTTATGTTACTTGAGAATATCACAAGACTGCCAAGTGTTTTTCTACGTGTGTTTTATATATTCGATGCTGTAATTTGGAAAATGATTCTTGTGCATATCTACAAGAATCATTCAATAAACGAAATTGACAGTGTCGGATGTAACTGATGTAAGTATTCAAGTCAAGAGAGTGTACACCATTGATCGATACACATACAATTAATATTCTGAAGTATGTATAACGTGTGCGTTACACAATTGAGTTATCGCTGTGTAGATTACAAAAATGGTATTTTATTATCATAAATATGTATAACATTATTTGTGCAAACGTATTGAATGAATTAACTTCCACGGATTTATAATACAAAACGGCAGTAATTATCGTATCCCATTTGTTGCGTGATCTAAACAAAAATGATACTCGGAACATTTTCATGCAGAGGCGGTACACTTTTTCGTGCTTCTGATTAAGTAAGAAAGTCTTTTTGTCCGTTTTGAATACACGTAGATGAGATAAAATCATCAATGTTGATTTAATCGGAACATTATCATGCAGAGAGTATACTGAAGAAAATGAAAACTTTCAATTAACAGTGTGCTCGAGCAGGTCGGACGCATGCGAGATTTATCGGATTAGAGTGAGACGAGTGCGGGAAATTTTAAGCTTTCAGGTTTGAGCGAGCGAGACGGCTTAACGAGTGAGCTTGCGTGCGCGAACGAGATAAATATATGAAAAGTCGAGCCGATTAGTAACCCAACACTCGTGACCTTATAAGTAACTGGTGGCGAGCGGTGCATGCGCAGAATAAACTTTGAGGAGGAGTGGTAAGAGGGGGAAATGCTGTTAAAGCTTGGGATACATATGCACAACATTCAGCTCCTAAACTCTACCCGGTATAGTTTTTGTTTTTTTATTTTATTTTCAATTGGCGGATAGCACAATATTTTCTATCGAACGTTTGTCAATTTTGTTCGTAATGTTGTCACAAAGTATATTAAGAATATTGGTGGCATATATTTGAGAAGACAAAACTTGTAGATATTATCCATAATTTTAATTTTCGCCAATATTCAGTTATCACAAAAACAGTATAACCATTTTGACTACTTGTATCCCTAAAAAACAGTATTTATTAAAAAATCTTGGCGAATTTTGACCGCAAATTCAACTATTAAAAATCTATTAAACTGAAAGTTAACTTTAAAGTTTTACAATAATGAAAATTCATATTTTACCTTTTTCTAAACAAATATTATGTTTACTTGAAATATAATTCAATGAAAAAATGTTGTCAATGTACTGGTAAAATGAAAATAAACCGAGGAAACGTATATTATGTAGTTTCGATGGTTTCGGCGGTAACTTTGTGGAAGTTCATTTTAATATAAAATTTAAAATAACTTTGATTATTCTATGCATCAAATAATATTCTTAATAGGAATGGTTGCTCGCCATTACTTACATTGTTTCCAATTAATAGAGTAATCACAAACCAATCTGATTGACTGCAGCTCATTAGTTTAATAGTTTGTAATGTTTATCGTAATTAGTAGTATGATTATATTTGTTTGCTTTATTTCGATTCTATAACACCCTCTTTAAAAGGAAAAAATCCCAATCTAATTGATTGCAGCTCATTTGCATCATTATTTTTTTGCTTTATTTCGATTTAATCACCCCACTCTTTGCTTTCCTTAAAAGGAAAAAAACCCAAACTCCATTTTGTAATTTCATAATTAAAAATTTTAGAATCAATTGCTTGCTTCATTACTTAAGCAAAATTTGTGATAGTAAGTCTGAAGATGCCTCTGAAAGAGGCGAAACACGTGTCACAGTTAGTTACACAATACGTGGAATAATCAAAGTTATTTTAAATTTTAAATTATATTATGTAGTACTGTCGATGCATTTTTATTTAATTTAATTTTAATTTGTAATACAGGAAGTTTTTAATCTTTTGTATAGTCACTACATCATCAAAAGGAGTGTAGGAATAAATATAATATGCAACTATGGTATTCTGAAAATGTTTACCAAAAACATATTTTAGAAAATAAGCGTTTATGTTTAATCACGTAATGGAATTAAATTAAAATAAACAATGGAATTGAATTTAAGTAACTTATTCATCTATAACAGCAAATCACGCATCGATATTTTCTATAATGAGTGCGTTTTATACTATTTTGCTAAGAACTTATTGTTTAAAACCTAGTTTCTACTCGGACCACAAAATTGATAGACGTACCTATGTCTTTTTTAGTGTGCGAATTTTTTAATTTAGCTATCAAACTTTATTAAGCAAAAAAAATAAACATTAGAAAACAAGGAAGTAAATAAATTATTACGAACGTATCTTTTGGATAGAGTTGCATAATAAAATCAATTAAGTCCAGGATCAATGATTGAATCTACTATTACAAATAAAGTTTAATGGGATACGAGTGAAAAATCTTACATTCGAAATATTAAAATATTAAAAAAATATTCTTCCATTCTGGAATATGGCAAGCGGAAGGAATATAATCACAAAATAATCTAATCAGGGCACTGGTTATAAAAATAATGTGATAACGATAAAAGGTATTTGACATTTATTATTTTGGCGTCATTGGTTCGATTTCCGGGATAAAAACATTAAAATATTGATTATTCAAATGAACTACTGTGAACTCTAAGGAATGTAAAATGATTTTTCAGTTTACTATTATTTCTGAAAAATCATATGTGGAATCGAAAATAGCTAACGAATTTGTTTGACTGGCCCGCCGTTTGATGCCGTTTTTAAATCTTACAGGGCAGCCCACTGGTCTTGTGTAATTAAATTTCACTTTTACTCTCAATAAATTTTCAGTTAAACCGCTACCAAAGTGGATCATATGAAATTCTAGTACAGTTCATATCAATAATTTTTTTTCTACGTAAGCCAGTTTTGTTAGTCACTTGCTCAATTTTTGGTTCGACAAATTCACCAATTACAATAAGAAAAAGCCCTAAATAACTGATTGAAACGTGATAATTGAGAGTGCAGTGTTTCAATTTTCTCGTAATTTTGATTAAGCGAAGAGTAGTCACCATGTAATTCACAAGATCGAATATTTTTTATATATCATGTTCAAAACTAATGTGTTTGAAATATAAAAATATTCTTTTTACTTTTATTTATTTGAAATGCTTTCATAAAAGTGGCGTGAAAACTCAAAAGCCTAATTTTCTGACTCTGCGTCGCTTAGGAAAGGCATAACCTATGAAGCGGGACACCGGGATATTCAGTCTTTCGTTGGATGGGTCTTCCATATTTTGTAACAAGGACCTCGTTTGCTTCGATGAGTGTCCTTTATCCCGAAATGCGGAGGAGTCCCGAGTTGCTCGATATCAAGATGACTGATTTATTTACAATGTATTAGCTTTTTGCAAAGTTTTGAGAGTTGATAGGGTTCAATAGACAAAAAGAACAGTTTATATGAAATAATTATGTATTTCATTGATATTTAAATATTATTTTTGACAATTTCCTCTATTAAAACATTTGGTACATTCAATATTACACTAATTATAAAATACTTTTTAAGTACGGCAAAGCATAAAAATTGTATTCATAGGGAAAGCTTCACAAAACAAACATAAACAAACAGTTTTATTACAAATAGCAACAATTATTTTAGACTATATTTTAAATAATTGATATTATCTTATCAACACACTCTTAGACTATCTTTGCATAGATTCAATATTCTGATATCTATTTCTGTGGTCAACAATAACTATGATTATACATGCGTAAATAAGAAAACATTACGTGTGCGTAATATTTTCGATGAACTCGAAGGTAACGCCGGTATCTTTGTACAAATTAATTTTATATAATAAAATCAAAATATTTATATCTTGTTTATTCCTTCAGTTGTGTAACTAATTATAAAACATGTTTCTTTTAATGTTAAAATGAGCAATCGAGAAGTGGAGTGAGCCAATTAGTAAAATGGTGAAACCTTTTCCTTGGACTTTTAAGTACGATCACGTCTTTACTTGCTGTTTTTCTGGGTTGCATATTTTTATTCTACTGAGATAACACTATTGAAATGTGTATTGACTGAGGTTACTTCACTTTTACGATATTTTAAGACGTTTAGAATGTTACAACGCATCTATCTTATTTTTTTTATAAAACACCACTTGGCTCACTTCACCTCTAACGAGCCCATATTATATAGGTACATATTTATAATACTGAAATTAAAGAAAGAAAAATATGTTTACGCACAGGTATCTATCGATGGGGCTTAGAAGTTTTTTTTACTCACGCTTAGTGATCGAATATTGTCAAATTCATTTTTTGTTCATACATTTCTGACATCGTGAAATGTGTTTTTTATTGTGTTTATTAAGTAAGATCATTCAGCGGTCATATATAGATTCATTTGGCGACGTTTTCTATTTTCATTTTTCTAATCACTGTGATTTTTTATGGTACTTAGAAAAATGACAAGAATAAATCATATCTTTAATAGTTACCTATGTATATACTTATACATATATAATACATATACATATGTACGGTGACCGTGATTTTTTTGAAAAAAAATAACTTGTCAGAAACTGTTTTATAACTTACTTAGTTACTTAAAAATTCAATATGTTTTTAATGAATTCCCCACTGTTGTGAATTAAAGTCAACCTGAAATACATCAGTGAATAATAACAATACATTTCATACCATAACAATACAACTTACATTTCACACACATCCAATTACATACAATATGTACAAGCAGCACACGTACATGCATCCTGGTGACACCGGCGCTCATCGGTCAGTGAGCGCTTGTAAAATTACAGTTTTATATTTCTGTCGGCCGTTTGCTGCGTGCCGATTATCAAATGACTATTTTAATTCACAGTACAGAGATCAGATGGATATTATAGAAAATAAATAAATCGGAAAGACATATCAATGAGTTTTCATTAAAACAGAGGACGTAGGGTCACCCTACACAAATATGTCTACCCAAAGGAACGTAACGAATATTATTTATTTCAAATTTAGTAAACCCAGTGGCGGATTACCCCATATTCATTATTTTTATGACATTTTATGACTTTTATGACATTCGAAAAACAGGGCCTCCAAAATATATTGCGCCTGGGGCTTCCGAAGTGCTTAATCCACCACTGAGTAACCCCACTGAATAAATCTAAGATACGAATCAGTATGAACGATCCTACGGAAGTTAACTCGGCTAGTTAACTAGTTTGTCGGCACAATTATTTTTACTACATTTTCGCGACATAATATTTGTGTACGATTCTAAAACATCTTAAAAAAGTTTTAGTCCAGATATAAAAATTGTCATTGCAACCACAATTAGGCTGAACGTAAATACGTATGTTATTTTGCCGGCGGTCGCTTTTAAATTTTTCATGGCGAATAATCGAATTATGATTTATTCCTTGATGCGATACCTTGATGAATTATTTCTCCTAAAAAAATAAACAGGAACAGATTTCTAAACTAGAAAATAATTGAATATACTTATGTATAAAAATATACAATTCTTGTAGAAAATACTCCATCGCGTGTGCTCTAACACTAACTAACTCGCTGATTTTGCTAATTTTAAAGGAAACAATAACGGCTACTGTTTTTTTATAAATGAGACCTACATATTTTATATTACATCAAGAAAAATACTTTTGACATTGTACATCTTTGATGATAATCATCTACAAGTATAATATTTATTATCAGTTTATTTTATAACACGTAATATAACACATAATTAAAAAAAAAAAATGATAGGTTTAGCATTATTTCCTGTTTTTTATTTTGATCACATCTGATATTTTTTAAAAACTAACCTCCAGATGTCTTATCTCAAAAGTAGAAATGTAAATCGGTTTTAATGAAAACTAAATACTACATTACATTAAAAAATATTAATAAGATTGCTATCACATAGCTGACACGAGCCTGTTACAAGCGTTTTAGAATTGGCACACGTTTCGTCATTTTCTATGGTAAATAAATATTAATACACTCCTTAAACATGAACTGCAGATTACCTTAAATTCACGTGAAACAATATTCTAATTAAATATTCAGTGCTATAAATATGTAGAGCGTTTGGAAAAAAATGGCATTTTTTTATGTGTTACAGTTTTGCAGTTATGTTGATCGGATAAGTAACGCAAACGCCCTTATCTCATTTGCAGTGTTCTTCACAAGATAGACACCGATATCAGGAAGACTCGCATCTTCTCACGCTTAATAAAAATTGAGTGCGAGGGTGCAGAAAACGTTACAGACACGCCTGTACATTTGAATGCTACCTGCAATAAAAAAAAGTGATATTCGATACAAATTTATTAAACTATCTTTGTACAGTGTTTCAAATCCGACCGATTCAATTCAATTCAATTCAATTTAAGAAAATCAGCAATTCCCGCGGAAAAAAATAAAATAACCTTCATTTCATAAAACCCAGCCGTTATTCCAAAAACTTATTTAAAATTTGACAACAATTAAACCCCTCGTTAGGGCATCCAAACGTAAACTTTCTTCCGGATGTGTTCTTCTTAAAAAAAAAATTCTCAGCCACTGTAAATATTTCAGTTTCTCATTATAAAATGTCTTCGCAAAATTCTGCTCCAGTGTTCGTGGCTTGTGTGAAATACATATTTTTAGGTTACGGGTACGAATTCACAACAAAAAAAAAACCGCATCTTATTCTCGTCGGCAGAATATGTTTCGAGTCGAGACATTCTGTCCGACCCAGAATTTTGGATGCGCGAGCTTCAAAATCTGCCGACGGTGGACCCCGTTTCGCATTCACCAGACTTCGCATTTGTCCTTTGGATTCATCTTGGAGCCGACCGGACATCCGAACTCTTCAGAAAACTCCTTCAGATTGGACAGTGATCCTATCACTCTGTACTCTGGAACCGAGTGGTCGTCCTTCTCAATCATCCGAGCGGTGTCTTCTTTGGTCATGGAAGAGCACCACACCTGAAAATTGTCAAACGTTTTTTGGGAAGTCAATACAATTAAAAAGTTAAATTGATTGAATCGAGCGAGAAAATCGATCTACCTGAGCGAATGAAATAAAGAACAGCTGCCTGTGCGAGTACTGTAGCCCTGGAAGAGTGTCATTTTTGGGTGCTGTCTTCGAATAGTCAAGGTAGGCGTGATAAGCTGCTTTCAACCCTCCGTTGTCTGCAATGTTTTCTCCTGTGAAAAATGTTATTTGAGGTATCAAACTCGACAAAACATAATTGCGTTGATTGAAATCAATTTAATAATCACTCAAATATGTGATAAGCAATCGTACATGTACCTAATGTTTGCTTTCCGTTGAGTTGAGCGCCTTCCAGGTAGTAATTGGAATACTGATCTTTAATGCAAGCCGTGCGAGCCTTAAACTGGTCCACGGTCTCGTTGTTCCACCATCGGTTGAGATTTCCAAATCTGCAAGACAAAACATATCCACACAGTTCAATACCGCACGATCGGTTCATTTATTTGAAATTGTTCACATATGTTCCCCTGTATTTTTTATGGCTTTTCAATGGTTACCATAGTGGAGAATAAAGCAGTTGAATGTGCCTTGATTGAGAATTTATTATAATAAAAAACCATTCATTGACATCTTTTGATTTCAAAAACTTAAAGAAGTCGATCGCCATTCTTACCTGTCGTATTCCCTTCCTTGATCGTCAAACGCGTGGGTGAGCTCGTGTCCCATGACCACGCCCATCGCTCCGTAATTGATACTTCGAGGGTTTTTTCCATCATAGAATGGAAGTTGGAGAATCCCTGCCGGGAAGACGATCTGATTCTTGGTCGGAGTGTAATACGCATTCACGGTGGTGGGAGTCATTCCTGTAATCGAAAACGCTCCCAAATCAGTTCCGAGATTGATATATCATATTTTGTTGATTAAATGTAATGCTGCTTTGTTGTTTAAATACTTCAGATGTAACAAATTCAGAGTGTATATAAAAACATACAAGAAGAAAGATCAATTTGTATGAAATCCAAGATTTTACTGTTTTAGGTCTCGTTTTGCTGTTTAAGTAGTTATATAAATAGTAAACAATATCCCAAAAAACTCTAATATTATATATTCATTCCATTAGCCTTCCTAGACCTCTTCCGAAAAAAAATAGAATGCGTGATTGAAAAGAGAAATGGGTGACGATATAATATTACAAATTGCGAATTTTGTTTGTATACGAATCGTAATATTATTATAATTAAACGTTCGGTCACCCCATCTTGTCCTGTTCACGGGTTCATCCAGTTTCTCCAGATTCTTCTTCAGCGTGTGAATATTGACTTCGATATTATTCTGGAAGTATTCATTGGGCTTGACATTAAGATCAGAATATTGCTTGTCCAAGTCCGAAGGATTGAGAATGTAATCGGGGAAGCCTGAAAAAATATCATCAATAATAAAAAAAGAAAATGCTAAAAGGAGGAAAATGTGAGTTGAAACAAATTCTGTACCGACAATCGTGCTAATGACAAAATATGTGGTGCCGTCGTTAAAGAATAATTGAAAATTAAAGAAATGGCATTTTTTTTTACTTTTTAGTGTCAAATTTAATTTATTAAGTTTCACTGACGGGGAACTTCACCAATACCCTTAAGAATCTCAAAATCTGAAAAGCTCTCATTATACACATTTGTGTACCAAAAAACAGTAGCATGTTTACCGATCATGTCAGTGATGGCGTCGGCTTTCAGAATGGCGGCGTCCCTAGTCTCCCGGTCCATCCATCCGAGATTACGAAGATTCCTTTTGAATGCGGCCCGCAGACCCTCGATCATGACTTCCCCCTGGGCTTTCGACTCGCCGTGGAATACTTCACGAACGAACATTGCACCGATTGCGAAACCTGAAAAAGTTTAATAGTTTTAAATTGAAAATTTAATGAATTGGATTTTTATATCATTTAATTTGAAAAGGTTTTCCATTACTTTAGTAGCTGCCTACGTATTTAATACGTCAATGCCAAATGCGTTAATTGTAAAAAATACTCCATCTATTTTTTTGAGTACCTAATCATTATGTTATTTTTTATTATGAGACTGTCGTTTTACTTTTACAGATGTGCTAAAAGTGACCTACTGAAAAATAATCTTTATACTTGATGTGTTTTAGACAAAATAATACACACACGTGCGTTCAGCATACTGCTTTATGGTATCACATTTGTTTGTTAGCCAATCCAATTACCGGCCAAGCTCAAATATGGTCACTGGCTGAGTAAGAGGGGTCAGGATGATCTTACTTGACTCTCTGCCCTCAAGGAGTGAAAATGCTGCTGTTAAGCGTGCAATGTCATCTTTTTGCTGTTCGATAAAAAAACTTTGTATGGTTCCTGTTGATTTTTCTTTTTTTTACTTTTTCACTCTGTCCGCTCCCAATGTGGATCATATGGACTCCCAATGGAGTTATCTCAATAGAACAATTTTTACTTGAACTGCTTGTTACACGATTGCTCAGCCTCTCTCACAGAGTAGGAATAACATGATAGGGGTAGGACAAGAATAGTAATTATCTTATCGCTCTCGCGATGCCCTGTTTTTTTATAGGATGGGTGGGAGAGGGTAATTCAAAACATCACATACATCCATGCATTCGAGCAGAAATCCATAAAATAATGCTAAATCAATCTATAAAAACTGTCCGTACTGGGATATGAACTCGTGTCCTCTGTGTTCTAAGCTAACGTCGTTGACACTCGACCACGCTGCCAGCACAGTCTTACTAAATAATAAAATATATTTCACCTAACGCATTGTTGGTATCCGTAACGCAGTATCTCCACAATTCTTCCCCTCCTTCTGAACCGAAAATCGCTTTTCGCAGGACCTTCGCTGCGTCACGGAAAGCCTTTGAAAGGTAGGATGATAGGGATTTCGCAGCTTGCCACACTAAGTAGTTGTTAACAGTACTGTAACAAAAAATATTCGTCGATTTTAAAACATGTCTCATTTAATTCCTCTCAAAATTGCATAATTATAAGAAAAATCACATTTAATTTTTAGCCATCAACACACATAATTCAATATAAACAAGCTTATTAACAAGATATTGCATACTTTTTTCCTTCTTCTGTCTTCATATATCTTTCAACAACCGCACTGGTCTCCTTCAAATAGTCGACGGCGTAAATCACAACCCTCTCCTTCGTCGTGATCTTCCTGCCGACCGTTCTGAAGGCATCGTTGAAGAATTCCTGCCATCTGAGAAAAGGAGCGATGGTCTCCATTTCCGCAACCGATTTTGCCTTGTACATCTGCTCTTCGTCTCTCCTGGCCTCCGAAGGCGTCGTTATGTTCGCAAGGTCAGTTTCAAAGAGAATGACTTGCGCCATCTGTCGTCTCGCTTGCGTCTCGTCGCCACCGAGCAGAACGCATATCTTAGTCATAAAGTCTAAATAAGCATCCATTATCTTCTTATGAGCGGTTTTGTTAAGGTAATTGTCTCTCGTGATCAGGTTCAGTCCACCTTGGTCGACCTACAAAGAAAGCATTCCATAGAGGCGTATTACATTTTTTTTACCATGTCCGCTCCCAATGTGAAGCATGTGGACTCCTAATAGATAATCGTTCTTTCTAATTAGCCAATCGTTCTCGCTACGCCCACCACATACACCCATTCTTTCGAAAAAAAAATCATTAATAAATTAAAAAGTCAATTCATAAAACGGTCCTTACCGAGGTTTGAGCCCGTGACCTTCATAATCCAAGGCAACGACGTTGAACACTCAACCATGCAGGTTCTGTTAATTATTGTGATGGTAAAAAAGCGAAGGAGTACCTAGCAAATTATACGAATTTTAACCTAAAGTAAATTCTTAGGTCAAATAATATGTGTTGAGCGAAAATAAAATTCCGACATTTTAACTGTTTTATCAAAAGTTGGAAATTAACATTTTAGCACTAACTATACATTTTTAAAAAATAAATATCAGGTCTAGTTATGCTCATCACGAGCATTATCAACCGATGAAAACTAAAATCGATACAGGATTACTTATATTAAATCGAGTATGAACATTGACAAGGTGTATCAAAGAATTATCGGAAGAAGAAAATATAAATCAATAATTGACAAATAAATTAATACAACAAAATCTATATATTAATAGTCGATAATGTCCGTCCGTCTGTAAATTGTCCCCGATTAAAATAATTGAAAACGTAATTGCACTTAAAAGTCAAATGGAAAAGTTTCACCATTTTTATGTTTGGTTCCCTTAAAGACTCATATATTCCTAAAAATAAGCTCCGTTTGGCGAATTAGTGAAGTTAATTTATTCTGATTAATTTGATAAATATGCATTTGATTGTAACATGGAAAATTTCATTTTTTTTTATAACACGAAAAAATCCTCCAGTTGGGGCCAACGGGCTTACAGCTAGTATCTATGATTAAAATTTTAATGAGCTTTTACAAAAAAACGCCCTAATTATTATTCAAAAATTAAGCTGAAAAATAAATAAATAAGAGAAGTATAATGAGGTATACAATAATTCTTAAAATTTCATTAATAAACTAAGTAAATGAGAAAAGTTTTACAGTCGTCAGTTTAGTTTTATAATGTCAAAAAATACAATTGTATTATCAAATAAATAATTCTTAATAAATATTAGATAACGTGGTATGAAAAATATTCCCACAATATTATATCGAGATAGTTAACCGTTTCAATGCTTATAAGCAAAACATAAAAAAATACAAAATAATCTATAATAATTGATGTTTGAATGAAAGCGTCTCTCATGGGAAAAACACTGAATAAATAAGGATGAAGACGAACATGAAAATTTAATATTGCAATATTTCTTTACTCACAATAATAACGTGTTTTGAAGAATTTCTGTCGTCTTCTCCCACAGCCCAGTTGAAGAGACCGCCCAAATTATATCTGATAAAAAGAAAGTGAACTCAAAATTGGAACTCAAGCACTATGGAAATTAAAATGTATGAGGATATCATTTTGAAAAATCAAATAAACACAGCAGTCTGAAGCTTCAAGAACTCTTGTAGAAAATGTATCAATTTACGAGTAGCCCCAGTGAGTCCCAGTATCTAGCAACCAATTGTAGGATGGTTATAATATGTGGATTGACTCTCAACTCTTATATTTGAGCTCATTTTTCGATGAATGTAACATTTGCATATTAGATAAGATTTTTGTCCGTGAATTCTGCGATTCTTTGGTGCTATCACTATATAATTCGGGATGCATCGGAAGATCTATTTATGGAAATACGTAATGATTTATATCATTGTGAAAAGTCTGACGAATGGCATGCTAAATGCGATGTGTGCTAAGGGGAGAATAATTCAAATCGTAATGAAACAAAAAATACACAGTTTGAAAGGTTGATTTATTATTACGAATTAGTGATTACGGCTGGTATTCATAATAATCCTCTTAATAAGTAATGAGACATCCGTGTTACTGTTAACAGTTTAGTTTATTTATTGTATGTGTAGCTTCGTTGTCAATTTACATAGGTTGAAAAATCCACATTTTATATTTAAGTAAGTCTCCACTAATTCAGGGATGGCGAACCTTTTTCGCAAGTGGGTCAAATTTGATTTAAAAAATAGAAAAAAGTCATGTCGTGGGTCATATAGATTGAATAATTAAGGCATTTATAAAAATTCTAGCGGGTAAGATAATTTCTCACGCGGGTCCCTTGTTCGCCATCCCTGCACTAATTTATGTCACAAAAATAGACCAGAATTCGTTTTAATTAATAAATTTCTAAATATTCAATTTTGGTGCTTATTATAATAGTATTACAAACTTATTTTATTAAAATTAACTTTATCACATATTTATCACAGCTTCAATTTTATTAGAATCAAAAATAAATAGTGGGTAAATATTTATTGCATGTGTGGTACACAATAAACGTTATTTATTTTGACATCACATTCGACATGATATTTTTAATACACTAAGACGTCTTAGGTCCTTGGCGAAGGTGTGCAAGAAAGCTATACGGTTTTGTTTACAAAGCAATAAATAGTACAGTCTCAATATTTTCTTTTTTAAAAGTTGTTATGATAAAAAATAAATTTCTTTGATAAATTCTTCGTAAAGGTTGAGCAACTAAACACAGAGTTGTCGCTGATGCGTACGCGAGATTATGTACGAAATCCGATTAGTAGATGAGATTGTTAAATCTTATGTAAAACAGTAACAGTAAGACGATGAAAAAAATTAGCTTAAATAAAATTCGATTAAAATCCATTATTGTTTTTGAATAATATTCGTCTTTTTCGTCTTTTGAATTTCGACGTATTTATAAGTATGTAGTGTTGTCATCGTTTTCTTGATGAAAATTTTAGAAAAGCAATATGAATTATTAACTAATTATTACTAATGTCCACTTTTTTATAAGATTATGTGAGATTAAGAACATTCTTACTTGTTTTGCAGCATTTGGAAGGACCTCTGAAAGTTGAATTTCTCCATGGAAAAAGCCGGACCGGAAATGTTCCATCCTCCAATCTTCTTGATGAGTTCCTGAAGCGGTCCGCCGCCGAGGGCCTCTATCGTTTCATTGGCGTCCATGCACGCATCGTAGTAAATGCGGGCTTTCTGCTCGGCCTTCGACTTCACTCTCGATGTGTTCATTTTTTCTGCAAATGTTTGGTCGTTAATGAGAAAAGATTGATCGGTCGTGAATATTATACTAACAACCAAGGTTTTATTTATGTAAATATTATTTTATGTGTAGTAAATATTTTTACAATTTAATCCAGAAAACTGATTTACGAATGAAAATTTCCACCTTAATTTTGTCGCAAAATATATTCATATTACTGAAGAAATAAGAAATACCGTTTCAATGTAATATCAGGTATGTGATTGTCAATTACAATCTCAACAAACTTACCCAAAACATTTCTGACTATTAGCTGATTTCTGAGTTCAATCTTTCCGAAAATACCCCACATAGATTTTCCGTCAGGAATCGGGTTTTCTTTGATCCATCCGCCGCAAGCGAACTTATAGAAATCTTCGCACGGATCCACGGACCTGTCGAGTGATCTGGTTATCTCGCTGGCCGAATAGACGCATGTGTCCGTCAGACACATTGTCGAAAACGTTTCATCTAAAAAGAGATATTTCATATGTTTTGTCAATAATCCACAGTGCTAGATACAGATGACCTATTGAAGGCACATATTTAAGATTTTAGGAACACTCACTGCACGATTCGATCGACGGAGACGCGGGTGGGTTCAATCCAGGCTGCGCAGACAGAAGGGCTGTTAGAACGATTACTATCAAAAACAGAGAAGCCACCAGTACCAAAAGACATTTTTCCAAGTGACTCCGAGATCCCCAAACCGAAATACCCTAAAACAAATATATTTTATATTATTTAAAGTAATAATAAAGCTACAAGCTTGCTTTTTTAAAAATAAAGTTTTAGCAGTATCGTGCATTTTTACAAACGTTAAAATTCGTCTAGCGAAGATATGGGAGAAGGAACTGGTTTCACTGTGTTTATATCACACAGAGAAACAACATATTAATACGGGCTTTTACATAGTGTGATATTAAAATGAGAATTTGACATATTCTCAAACGAAAGTATTGCTGTTTTCTGGGTTTTCATTTGTTTCCTCGCATGAATTTTGTTCGTAAATTGTAAGAATACATTTTTTCTCTATTCTATTTTCTTAATTAAATAAAATATATTTTCTATTATTGTTTTCTGTTGTATGTCCTGACTTCATTATATTTGTCAAAGGTATGGTATGGCCCATGGCCGTCAGTTACAATGGCGTGTAATGTCTAAACGATATTATTAAATAATTTAGGCAAGTATTGAAGAAACTGTATTTTTTACTGAACCTTTACATTGGTCTGGAATCTAGGCTCCGTTCTTTTTGGTGCAGACATATTCTCGAAGAGATTCGCCCTGGAGTGGGTCTCCAACATTTGCGCCATTTTTTGTACAATGTTTTATGTATTCAGTTATTAATGATAAAAAAATGTTAACTAATCCTTATTTGGAATATTTTTGCTAATGGTATCTCAGCAATATTTTTTATTTAACAATATGTACTATAGTATGATCTGTTCCGAGTGTAAAGCTCCAACTAAAACGTCTAAAACTGCTAGTTAATGTTTATATTGACAAGATTTCACACTTTAATAGTAACAATTGTGTTTGGTTGAAAAAATAAACGATGGGAATTCCATCTCATGTATTCACTGTCAATTATCGGTGGAAATGCATTGTAATCAAAATAGAAAACTTTTGTACTAATTCCAAATTATTTGGAATACATTAATGATGTGGAATCAGTACGAGCGTGTTTTATTTTTTAGTAAAACGAATGTCCCAATGATGTTTATAAATTATAATTACTCAAAATTATTCGATATTATATATTTACTTTTGTTTCAGTTCAAATAAAAATTACTCATTTTATTTCCGACGGCCTAGAGGCTCTGAGTGCCAAATAAACCTCTTAATTCGTTTAAGTGCACATCCAAAGCAAAATGCTTCCTGATATTGAAACATGTTGATTGTACCTAATAGTTTTTACTACTGCTACACTTATTGCACTAAAGCAGTGGTAGGTAAACTCATTAATCAACTAAGCCAAATATCAAATATACAATGATTGAAATGTCTTTTGAGAGACAATTTTTTTTAAACTGAACCTAAATGGGCAAATACTATTTTATGAACTTGATTAGGGCACTCCATATCTGTCTTTTGCTCAAAAGTTCCACAATCTGATTGGTTTACGTTCGCTGAAATCGCCCCTTCCAACTCTAAGTTTTAAGACGGAAAACCGACTTCCGCGCATGGGATACGAATTTTTATGGCACTGGACGTGGTATTTTGTGGGAGAGCCACAAGCAATAAGCCAAAGAACCACAGTTTGCTGACCATTACACTAAAGCGTCATAATTTACAGAAACAAAAGCACATCATACTAAATATACGAAGTATATAGTAAACAAAAATAATTAAAAAATATTCACAGAAGAACGCAAACTTTCAGATTGAATGCATATGCCTACAGCTAAGTACAGCCTTTAAAAAAAGTATGTCGTATTAAGAACGCGTGACAGATTCACAGATTAGAGGTCGGAATCGAACTGCTCGAAGATAATACAATCTGTGAACAGTGGACACATAATACGACTGATCTTAAGTGGAATGTCACGATAATCGGATTAAGCAGTTTGTTTACGTACTTATTAAGCAAATCGATGACAAAAACCTACAAAGTGTCTATGAAGATTTGTGGTCGAAGATCAGTAGTGGCCGTCTTCAATCGACTACTCAATAAAATATGCCTTATTTTTCTTTTATGCAGCCCTAGGGCAGTTTTTTATCTGAAGAGTATATCTATTATTAACCGTCCACCCATTAAAAATTATTGATATTGACAGAGATAATAAATTACAACCACTAATATACCTAAAAAGGGCGTACAAAAAAAGTGATTTTCCATCAAAACACAATTCAGTGAGACGAAGACGTCTTATGTATTTTTTCAATCATTCCTTTTCAAACTGTTTGAAATAAGTATGCTTTTTAGATTCTTCATTGTGAATATTTTTTTCACAAAGATCCAAAGTTGATAAAACAAAATTTTTGCATTTACTCCCCATACATTTGTATTATAATTTAAAAAAAAAACATATTAGAGATATGTATCATATCTTTCAAAATAATTCAAATTTGACATTAAATTTCCATCAACCACCTTCAGTCGAAGTTCGGAATCTTATCTTTAATAAAAGATTTTTCCACATATTTTTGGTATACTGCGAACAGATTAAGTCATCATTTTGTAATAAAATTAAAAATAACTTATATTATTCCACGTATTGTGCTAAAAACTTTCACACGTGTTTCGCATCTTTCAGAGGCTCCTCAGACAAACTTACAATCACAATGCTTGATTAAGTACGAATGATTTTAATTTGACTATTCTGATATATTATAAAAATAAAAACGGGAGATAAGGAGGCAATTATAGAAAAACAAAAAATAATGATATTACAAATGATATTTACGTTACAAAATTATTAACTAATGAGTTTAAAAAGGATGGATTAAACCATTGGATCCATCCTTGACTTGTTTTATTACAAAATGACACTTGTTTCTCAAAAACTGCATCGTCAGAAAGAATATCGCTTTAATAATTGAATAAGGTTATCAAATAAACAAATGGAAAAACAAAGTTATCAAATTTAATTTTGTATTGAAACTTCCACAAAGCTACCACCGAATTCATCGAAAATATTAAGCCGTAAGTTATTTATGAAAATCAGCCGTTCATGATTATCTCCTACCTTTTAAGATGGTATTCTATATGCAAAATCGAAATACCGATTTTGATTTTCTCATGCGGCATTGCGATCCCGTTTGGCCGTATTTTTTTGCATTATTTAAACGTTTTATTATCCCGATTTTGATATCTACAATACTGGTATTGATAATAGATTCGTTATTTACTGCAATTCTTAATGTTGAACTATACAGCTGTGATATTATTGATATAGGTATTTTTTATTTTCACCGAATCAAGGAAAAGGAAAACGGTTGATGTCTTCACTAGACAAACACTTAAAGATATTCACAGATGTCACTAGAATCCCATTCTCTACTAATATAAATATTATTTTTAATGATAAAATTATATTGTATCAATTATAATTTAAAAATTGTATTTTAAATGCATTTTACAGCTTACTTTACAATTTAAATGGATATATTAAAATCGATGTACATATTATTAAAAACATTGATCTATGATTAATTTTTTCAATAACGTTTAAGGCGACTCAGTAGGAATGCAAAACTTTAATTTGACCAACAGCATAAATATTGCACTGACTTAAATAGGTAACCACCACTATACGTATTTTTACAGCATCAAAACAAGCAAAACAAATTATCTTCACTTTGTCTTATATTTCGTGTTAGACAAAAAACTTCGATATTTTTAAATTATTGTTAGTTAAGTAATCGTTCTTATCAAATCGATTGAACATTTCGCACAGTGACTTCTTTACGTTTTTATTAATAGCGTCTAAAAGGTATTGCGGATTCCATATTTCTATTGACCTTGTGAATCTAGGAAACTTTGTTGGGTGGTACAAAACAATGACTTAAATGTATGAATTAATATATTTCACAAGTTTATTATGTATCCATACATATGTATATATATTTTTCATATATCAATTTCGAATATTTTCTAGCATTCTGTTTCGTTCAATTATAAAAATGTATTCAATTAAAAAAAAACTCTACGTTGCAAAAAACATGGTTTACCATCTGTATATTATGTAAAAAATATTTACTATTAACATCTTAGCTTCTCCAATATTTTTGAAGTTTTTCCCATTTAGATGACTTTTATTCAACTACTGTTACTATTATATTGAATAGAATCTCTTTTTAAAACCATTGCCGAATAATTATTTCAAAATGCTTATCCATAAACTAAAGTAATACTGGTTTTTACAAGTATTTCAACTGAACAAGACATTATTGTATTATAAATAATAATAATCTTTATCAGCGCTTTGGGCAACCCTAACCCCAACCGATATTTAACCGTTTTTTATGGTAGTGTAAAAAATATATTGCTTTGATTCATAACTCTAATATTCGTTGACAAGTGATTAAATAAATTTTAAGAAAACATTTGACGCGTCCACTCTAGACCAAGCCTCATCTTAAACTGAACTCAAACTGAAGAATAGTAGGTAAGAAAAAGACATCCCCGAAAAATGGTTACCATTTATTGGTATTATTAATTTTTTTTTGCTTTTAAATGTAAACAATAAAATGTTTTATCATTACAATTTTTTGTCGAAGTATTTATGATCCAATTATGCTTTAAAAATCATTCAGAAAAAGTGGGAGAAATGGTACATTTCAAATGGATGTACAATCATTATATAACATAAATTGGAAATTCTGCTCAATTCACTTTCTTAAACAAACCTTTATCTGCATTTCTTTTTAAGACATTAAACTTCGGTATCTTACAATAATCTCTAAAAATGATCAGGACGTAAAGCAGTTTTTCAAATTTCGTGTCAACGTTTTGCCGTGTATTCTTTAAAATATGACTATTTTCATGAAAAAAAAATGCAATAGTGTAAAAAAGCGTTTGGAAAATGTAATTATTGAAAAAAAAAATTTTTGAGTGAACGGTTCACGAGATTTAGTCGACGGCAAACGATCGATTTACTCTGTTTTCAGGCGCGAAGGAACTATATCCTCTTAATTTGTTCACCTTCAGATTATAATATCAAAATGATGCAGATGCATACTGATTGCAGGTATACGTGGTATAATCTACTTAATAAACCTCATAACAGTATGTCAAACAATTATATTTTTGTTAATGTTTGTGTATTATTAATTTTATTAATTGAAGCGTCGAGAATTAATCTGTGCTGCATCTATTTGTATCCAAAAATAATAATCAGCTATGTAATACAAATAAGAACATGCACATCATGCAAGGAAACATTTTTTCACCAAGTGCGTAATGTTTTTCGTGATTTCTGCGTTAGGTATATTTGTGTTTAAAAAATGACTCGCTTAGTACACTAATAGAGTATTTACAATATAAACGCTTAACTTTATTGACTTACGAAAGGTGATTTATTTGCCATTCTTAGTATATAATACCTCCGTGGGATTGAATCGAACGATTTACATGGTACATATACAAATTAGAAGGAATCTCTTTTCTGAGATGTATTACCGAGCAATCGTCGCAGTACGGTGTTATAATAAGCTACAACAACTCTAATATTGTCAAGCAGTTTCTTTCAAATGATCAATGTTCTCTATGGCCCGAGGATGCCAAAAGACAAAATCAGTATATCGAGACAGTTTACGCTTTGAGAAAGAATTACCAATTATAAATCAGAGTAAAATAATAGTTAAACAGCAAGCCGTGTAATGAAGGAAGTTTGCAAAAGAAGAATGAGACAATCGTAATTAATTACTCACCGTGTGATATCGAATGTGCGTAGTGGTGGATGATACTCCTTCGTTTAGTTGAATAGAGCTGACGCTGCTCATATCCTCGTCCACCAACTCTGTCTTCTTGTAGCGAGCCATCTGTTAGTTAACAAAAACATTTTTTATTATTTTCCGGCTAAATAATCATGAGAGAAAAATATGCATATCTGTTACTTACTCATGTAACATTTATCATAAAAATTCGTCGAAACTTTGAATAAGCGGTCCGAGATAGAGGGGTTTGCAATAGTTAAAGACGAGAGTATTCAATGAAACAATGAGCATAGTTATAATAGTGTAGTGAAGTGTTCGTTCGAGGCTTAGTAAATGACTATTTTTTTTTTTTTTTTTTTAATCCATGTCCGCTCCCAATGTGGAGCATATGGCCTCCTACTGGAGATATCTTAACAGTTTTTTTTACGAGAACTGTTTGTTACTCAGTCGCTCAACCTCACTTCTTTCAAAGTGAGTAGGGAAAGAAGGATAAGGCTAGAACAGGACTAGTGGTTGGCTAATCGTTATTCTACGCCCAGTTATTAAAGGATCAGAAGGATTGGAGGAGAGGAAATGACGTGAATTGACATCAGAAACACCCAGTCTTCAATCACAACTTTGAATTGAATAATTCTCAAATTCACTGTGATCTGACCGGGAATCGAACCCAGACCTGCGTGATCGGAAGAGCAAGCTCTTACCAACTGGGCCACAGCAGGCGACAAATGACTATTACAACTGAATAACTAAATAATCATTTTTGTATTCGACTCGGATCAGAAAATTTTCATAGTAAACATTTTGTCGTTAACCATTTGTCTGTAAACCTTTTGTCGCGTAAACATTTTGTCTTCGCACCGTTTGTCGTAGATCCAAATAATATTTAAACATTTCTAATTTATTGGCGCTGACCCAATATATACATATTGAGTCAGCGCCAATAAATTTATATTGTTTATAAACATGTATGAAAATTGCTAACCCAGTGTGCGCATATTGCTTGTACATATGACGCAAATCGACCACAAAGCATCCTACATATATTCAAATATTCCAGATGGTGTTTACATTGTCTGAAATTCTTATCAATGCAAATATTGATATCAGAGTATCAGTGAGTATCTGTAGTGAGGGTTAACACTCTACAATTTACATCGCAGTTGGTATCTCTGTCGTTAGTGCTCAAATATATGTTATATCAACAACATATTTGCCAAATATTAAAAAAAAAATCAAAAAAAAAATCAAAACCAAGGAAACCACTAATAAAATATTATATTACAAGCATGTTTTCAAAAGATGTCTATTTAAACCCCATCCCTTTTTACGCAATAATATGGTTCCAGAAATTGAGGCGTATAAAAAATCGCGTACAAAATTTTACTTTCATAATTTAGCTATTTATTTTTATTTACTATATTGCACATCTGTGAATACATTCCTTTTATAATATCCTCAGGTTCTATGGATGATATATTAGTGTTTTTTTTAATCTCATGACTAGGATGCAGAGTACGTCATTCATTTTAATTGAAAATGAATGTCGACCGACCTTAAAGACAGAAAAATATGTAAAATATAAAATGTATGCTAATTTCACATTATTTATTTATTTATTTATTTATTTATTTATTTAATTAACATTGCAAAAGGTTGACAAATTATAAATTTAAAACTTTTACAATGGAGAAAAAAAATAGTACAATTTAATATTAAAATCAGTAGAAAAAAAAATGGCAAAGAAGTCAACTGAGTAAGCTCCGACGAACTCTACTTTAATACATAAAAAATAGTATTCGTCGGAACTCACCCACGTCTACGTGGAATATGTCGACATCCGAAGCAATATTGTTGAACACCGTTAAAGCTCTCCCCAGTGGCATCCCCATTGGCAGGCTGGTTCTACACCTTGGGAGAACAAACAATTCATGTCCACGATTTCTCAAAGATTAAGGTCGGCTTTGTTCATCGCGAGCATTTAAGCTGAACTTAGTTTTTTTTCAGTGTACGGCTATTCCACCAAGAATTTATTTTGTTATTAGTTTATGAGTAAGTAAACATTAAGCTCGTAGAAACTCTTCAGTAAAGATAAACTCCATTACGAGTCTATGTGTTCCATATTGGGAGTAAATGAGTAAATGAAATGTGTACAATAAATAATAATATACTCACATTAAAATGTTCGAAACACATTTCAAAATTCACTTTTATAAATTATAAAAATCACTGAACTATGTATCTGAAAAATAATAATCAATTAACTAGGAATACATATTCCCTACTATTTTCCTAGTCCTCCGAACTAGAAATAACAAAACCGGTATTAGACAAACTGGTACCCCTGAATTATATTTGCTTATTCCAAAACGAAATACAATAGATTCATGTTGTCATATTCAGTTACGAAGTAAAGTAATTTTATTAAATGCTGTATTTGTGATGAGCCTGCCACATCCGCTTATCCTTAGATAAGCGTATGGTGAGACGCAGGCGATGCAGTGTAGTACAACTCAGGGAAGCACCGATTTTGTAATACTACGGAAGCTAAGGCTAGGCGCGCACTAGGCAGCCAAAAAAATGAGCAGCCAATTTGCACTAATCGATGCGATGATTTCATTGACACAGCGTGGAACGTTTTTGTTTTAGTTCTTCGATTTTTAATTTTCGAATCCAAAATCCCAAGAATTTGGCAAATTATTAAATTAGCTCTTCCGAGAATTTTGAAATCCAATATCACAGTTTTGCCCAAATTATCAGCGCTTTAGCTTTTTTTTTTAGCTCTTCCGAGAGTTTTAGAATCTTAAATCGCAAGAATTTACGGATTTACCAAAATTATCAGCGAGCGAGTCTTTTTTTTAGCTATTTAAAAAAAATTCGAATCCAAAATCACAAGATTTTATGAATTTATAAATAATAACAGCGCGACATCTTTTTTTTTAGCACTTTATTGATTCATTTTCTCAATGCCGAACTCCCGGGATTGGTACTATCCAGTGTTCCCTCTAAGCTGTGCGCGTGTGCGCGCGCACACAACTCGCCGAGCGCGCGCAGATGCTTTAGAACAGAGCGCACAAAAGTTACACCAGCTATACCACCACCAGAATAAATAAATGGTCATTATACAGTGTTATAAATTATTGTAATTATGAAAAATAACCATTTCGTTAAGAAGGTCTAAATACCGTTATGTGACGCACAATTTTTTTGATTTCTTTAGAAAGTTGCACAGCCAATGTATTTTGCGCACATAACCTTTGGAAAATTAGAGGGAACATTGGTACTATCTTAATCCTGGGTTTTCAGGATCACAGAATTGGACGGGATCCCGGGAATGGATACCTACTTGTGTTGTCATTACTTTTACTGGATGGTCTTCTAACTTTAAAAAACCTAAAAATATTTCTTTATGTACATTTTTTATGTGTCAAGTTTGGATAAAAAAACTATTTTTCTTTTTTACAACATTGTTAGGATGTCAGTGTAGCATTTGGAACAAAGTTAGAAGACCCCTGCGGTATGAGATAGCTGGAAGTAGATTGACACCTGATCAGGAAAGTCATCACGTAAGTAAAACTATGTATAGTAACTTGCATTTGGAATTGTCGATTCTGCAAAAGGTAAAATAAAGTCGAGCATCCAAGAAAATCCCATATGCATATATGAATTGATCAAAATTACCAGCATACGATCTATGGATCTGATGACATATCAAACTGATAATATGCTTACAATGATCATTACTGTAATAATGAAAGCTTTAAAAAATACCCTTAAAGACTTGTTACAATCTTTTTCGTTTTTTAAATTGTGTCATCTTCTACGATTTTCATGACAACTACAGCTGTTAAGCGAGAACTGGAAGTTGATGTGTCGCTTTACATTTCTCCTTAACACTACAGAGACGAGAGTTTGTGTTCAATAAAAAAAATGAGTCATATTAAATTCACAGATAACTTTTATTTATAGTAAAAATAATGGCATAGAAAATTATAAAGCCGTTGTTTAGAAGTTGTTGGCCATATGGTCACACAAACATTCGCGGTTGAAAAGGTGAACATGAAATATCAAACAATATTTACAATTAGACCTCTTTTAGGGTGTTCACTGACAATATTTGGTGGCATTAAGGCATTATATTTTTTTAAAAAATCTTTGTACTATTTCCACTTTTATTTAGCAAGATCCGGACCGGTTTCACTCATGACGAGCATTATCAACTAACTGGACATTTTTCTGAAAATGGAGGTCTGCGAGTTGGCTAGCAGAATTATAAAATACGTGATTATATTATTTCCTATTCAAAGTTTATATAAAGGCAAAAGAATAAATAAAAAAACATGGATTTTGAATGTATGTTGCAATAATTCTCACCAATTTTAACGAAAGAGTGTTTGTTTACCCTTGAAATTAATAGGAATTTTTCAATGCGCATGAAGATATGTGTAGGGTCCCATTAGCTTTCGTGCCTGATCTCACGGGTTCGAATCCCAGTACGAACAGCATGTTTTCGATCAATTTATTGATTTCTGTTCGAAGGCATGGGTGTTTGTGATGTCTAAGAATCCCCTTCCACTCTTTCGATCTTTCAATAATTTGGCGTAGCGATTAGCGAACCAATAGCCCTGTCCTAGCCCTATCCTTCTATTTCTACTAATTTATTTCGAAAAAGAGAGATTGAGCGATTAAGTTACAAACAGTTCTCGTCTGTGTTGAGATATCTCCATTAGGAGGTCATATTCTCCACATTGGGAGCGAACATGGATAAAAAAAATGAAGCTATGGAAGCAGTGGCGTAGGAAAGGGTCCTGCCGTCCAGGGTGGTCCTTGAATTTGACGCCCAAAAATCACTTATACTATTTTTTAACTATTAAATAACTACAGGTGGCTGATTATGTTTTATATGTTTTTTTTTTTTTTGAAAAATAATGAATTTTGCCATAAGGTTGGGTGATTTTTTTTTTGTCAATGGTCTGTTTTATTATGTTTGGAGAGAAAAAGCTAACATTATTTTTAAAATAAGTAAACGAATTAAAAGTTGAAAATTAATTCAGAACAAAATATACTAGATTTCATTTTGAATACATACAATTTTCCAAAAAAATATATTGGAAATTGATTTTTATGCTTTTCGCTTCGCAAAATCGTTATTAAAATTATCAAAATCTATTTTATCTGCCAGTTGGCATTTTGTAAAAAATCAGGGCTGTGGAGTTGGAGTCGTAGAGTCGAGCTGTCATTACCGGAATCGGAAAAAAGAAGGACTCCGACGTGTTTTTATAAATTAAGTATACGTTTCCATATTACTCTCAATTTTAAATTGCTAAATTATCGGATAATCAATCCGTCTTTTTCTATAGTCCATTGGCTGTCGGTTAAATTTCAAGTACGAAAAGTACGGAGCACTAATGTACATGACATATCTCGAGTCAGAACTCGATATGACGATAGATAAATTTCGAGACTTCGAGATAAATTTTAATATAAATTTGTCAAGTTTTGGTAATTTACTTAATCGTTCTTTTTGTCGTTGAATTTTATTTTTTGAGTTCTACTCGATGAATTTTTCGAGCGCTTGTTGTTTGTGTGGTCGGTCATTGAGTACACTGTTTGTGCAGATGTACCAGGTGTTAAATTGTATTCACTTTTAGTTCGAAGTCAAACATTTACCATTAATTTGTATATTCTCGCTAGTTAAAGAGGTGGTGGTTTTGCCGATAGTGATTTTTGCTCTATAATTATAGCTATACTCGCAATTCTTTCATAAACTTAAATCAACGAAACTTTAACATGTTTATGAAATTGTATTTTTACAAAAAAACTGCATGCAACAGAACAGTAAAAGCCCGATTTAAACTTTATAAAAAACCTGAAATTAAGTTTGAAAAAATTTATAAAATACCACTGAGTTGTATTTATTTTGAGAAAATGTAGCCGACGTGAAACTACGAATTCAGAAACGTAGCTAAGTCTAAAGCCAAAGATAAAGTGATGAAATATACGGAAGAAAATAATGATATTATATGTATTGGAAATATCTTGAAGATAGAGAATCATCTCTGTAAAGATGTTTCATGTTTATGATTATACGGTCGCGGTCGACCAAACATGACTCCGCGATCGACCGGACGGCCCGTGGGTCAGCCGTGGAATACATAATAGACGTCACTCGGCTGGTTATCGGCATGATATACAATTTTTATCGATGGTTTTGACAAGTGAATTTTATACACTTTAAACATGCTAGAAAATTATTATTTCGTGTCAAATACTATGTTTTCAAACGCCAACAGTTCACAATATCTTAACCATCATACTATGAAGACCAACATGTTAAGATATATATTTGAAATTTAATAAAATATCGTTTTTAATGATTTTCCGAAAAGAAATGTATAGGTTTTTCGTGTTTTCCACTTAAATGTAATTTTACCTATTTCATGACAATGAAACAAAGCATGACTATGGTCATATTCATTTAATTCGATATCACACAATAAGAAATAATTTGAAAATATCAACAGCAAAAAAAGAAAACGTTCACATCGTATAAACGTTTACGCGCTCCGCTAAACAGTACGCGTCTAATCGCGACGAGGCGGCCAAAAGAACTAAGTGGATTATTCAATTTGAGCGTACATACAAAAGATAACTTGGAATAAAAACGTTTTCGTAAAAGTTGTGCGATTGACCGCTCCGCAGCTCTATTGAATGATATCTCGAAACATCGTCCGTTTAGGTTTCAAACTCGTAAAAACGTGTCATTAAACTTTTTGTGTAGCTGAGATAAGCGTTTGGTATGCCATTTAGTATTTGAATAATCACTATTATCTAATATTTTTATTCTAAGCTAAATTCGTGTCAAAAATATTCATTTAAAAAAAAATGTGATCATTTGCCGCTCCCTTGGACTTGCCGCCCCTAGGCAACTGCCTACTCGCCTATGCCCTCGAAACGTCCTTGATTGCAATGCTTGCCGGGAACCGGCTAGTCAGTTAATACAATTGTCCCTTACCTGAATGTAAGTTTCACAAATAAGCTCACGAAATTATTTCGCTGTGATGTAAATAGAGTTTACATACTTTTGTTGATAAATTTATTTCCAATCGATAAATGCATTCGCTTCTCCGAGGCATTTGAATTTGAAGCGTTCAACTTTTGTACATTTTCATTTTTTATCACTAAGAATTCCGGGTGTCGCCTTTCCTCCGTGTCAGTTCAAGTTCGTCCGTGCCTAGAGTGTTATCGAAGTTGCCGAAAGGACATTAGTGACAAAACGAATGGAAATGTACAAAAGTTTAAAGACCAAAATTTTATCACCAGTTGTAGTCGAATTCATTTGTTTCTCTTTTTGTTTTTATTCTCAATCGTTCCTAACTATTCCTGAAAACGGGGAAAAGCTGTTGCTTGCCAAATTTTTGTATAAAAAAAATTCAGGTAAGACACGAAGTTCAGCCGAGACTGCATTAAAAAGCGATGTTTTGGATAAAATGGATAACGGCAGGAGATACTGGAAATATGAGAATTCGTATAACTTTAAACCTTGTCAAGTATTTGAAAATGTAAGGTATGTCGACAAATCGCCATGTTTTTTCCGAGTGTTCTGATGTCGTTTGGTGTTTGAATATCATAATCTAACCTTTAGGCTCTTAACCTGAAAAATTGACATACTACTGTATTACTAAATAATACTCTTTATTTATTTATTTGTTTATTTTAATTTCATGTATTATTTGAGTTTATAGGTGTCGCGTTAGTGCATCTCAGAATGTGGTATATATTTGCATATGGAACATGGCTCTTATCATGATAACAACGAGTTACACATATAATATTACGTGACTGCTACCCACTTCATAGCTCAACTGCTATGTCAAGGACTTTGATCTATTTCCATAAGCGAGCGTCAATGTTTTGTAGTAGATTACTCGACCCTTTCAATCACCATACTTACTTACTATTATAATTTTCATACTTTCCCATTCTACGATGATCAAGTATACTAAGAATTAAGATAATTTTCTGAAATATTTGATCCTCCAAATTCCAATTTTTTAGGAATTGGTTACTATTGAAAAATAAACAAAGATCCAGTTTTTGAGCTAAGTATGTATAATTTAAGATTTCGACTGAAGGTGCTTGGTGGAATTTCAATATTAAATTTGAATCATTCAAATTATGTACACTCCCACAGATTTTGTCACTAACGACCCGGGTTTCGCCTTTCGGCATCTTCAGGCGTTCAAGCGCACGGATGAACTTGAACTGAACTTCAGTTCAAGTTCATCCGTGCGCTTGAACGCCTGAAGATGCCGAAAGGCGAAACCCGGGTCGTTAGTGACAAAATCTGTGGGAGTGTACATAATTTGAATGATTCTAAGTATGTATGTATAATACATACATTATAATGATTTTACAGAGAGATGAGTCTGAAAGTTAATCGATTCGTTACCAAAAATACCAAACAATTATATGAATATGCAACGTTGAAAATAAATCGTCAATTAAAAACAGCTGATAAGCATAATTTATGGAGATGATTGATTTTATTAACATTTACTTGGTAAACCTCCAATATAACAGTGATGTATTTAGTTTAATCAAAATAAATTAAGCTCTATATAATATCTATATATATAAAACAAAGTGGGGTTATTTACACCACGTATATCTCGAGAATTGCTGCATGGATTTCAATGATCTTTGATTTATTAAATTTTTGTCCACCTAGAATAGCAGAATAAGCATTAAAACATCGGAAAAATATCACGGGAAAGAAATTATAAAGAAAATAATTTTCTCATACAGAACAAGATTTTCAAATGACGAACAGTTCAAACGATAAAATGTCGTATGCTGGTTTCAGAAAAATCCACCAGATCGCACTGTTTTCTATAGTTGTTTGTTTTTGCTTCTTTTGCATACGATTGACTTATAAATAATTTTAAATTTAGAATATGGATTAGAATAAAAGAAATCGACGATATGAAATGAAAACGAAAGAAAATCGGATAATATTGAAATAAGGTTATGTTTATAATTAGGTATGATAAATTTTTGACAACAATATTTTGCACGAACGTTGCTTTACTTTGAGATGACACGTTATTACACTTGGAACGCTATATCGAAGAAATTTTAACGTCAAAAGCAAAGCGATGCGGTTCCTGATCACCCGAATGACTATTGATGCTCTTGGTCGCATTTACACAGTTCATCCGAAAAATGACGAATGCTTCTTTCTACTTGGATGTCAACAGCTCAATTTGCTTGAAAATGATACTTATTGGGACATCGATGAAGAAATTGTTTCTGAATCTCCAAGTCAGATACGCACATTATTTTCTATCATTATTTTGACATGCTTCACATCTAATCCACGTGAACTGTGGAACAAGTACAAGGATGACATGTCGGAAGACATTTTACATCGAATTCGTGTCAGTTCGGGGAATCCCGATCTCTAGGTGAATGAAGAGATAAATAACCAGGCTTTGATTTAGATCGAAGACATGTGTTACCTCATGTGAGGCATTTTGTTAGTCAAGTTAGGAATGCCAACGCCACATCGTGGGACTGGGAAGATATTCCTCATGTCATTGATTATGGCGACTGATCGTGCGAGATCCGAAATTGCTGTAGCAGTTTCGTCTTCTGGAATAGCGGCCACGTTGATAGAAGGATGGCGAACGACTCATTCAGTTCTGAAATATCCGTTAAACCTTTAAACGACTGAAAAACTGACATGCAAGATTGCGAAACACTCAGCAATGACCAAAGTTTTGGTAGCAAGTAAAATCATCACCTGGGATTTATGCACAACACACAGACACACAGACGCGCATTGGAAGCACTCAATCGAATATCTGGGCAATGACTTAAGAAGTTTTGAAGGCGCAATGATTTAAATATCTGGCGATTTCCGCCAAACACTACCAGTCATTCCAAGATCGACCGCTGCCGATGAAATAAACGCTTGCCTCAAAACATCGACTCTGTGGCGCTATGTGAAGAAACTTCAGCTAACGATAAACATGCGAGTTGTATTTTTAAACGATTCATCTCCCGAAGATTTCTCCAACTAATTGCTGACTATCGTCGGTAACGGCCGTGTTCCTGTTGACGAATCGAACGGATTGATTTCGATTCCGCCGAATTTTTGCAATTTCGTCTCAACGAAGGACGGCTTCATCAACAAAATGTTTCCAAACATCTAATCACAAAAATCACAATTGGTCGAGTGAACGAGCAATTCTTGGGGCTAAGAAAAAAGATATGGATCATTTAAACTTCACAATTCAAAATCAAATCGTTGATCTACTGCATTCCTTTAAATCTATCGACTGTGCCACGTGAATTACATAATTTCAATGTAATTTAAATACTTTTCATTTTGAATTTTGAACATTTATCAAACTTAATTCATTTTGAGTATTCATTCAAACTGAATTTAATTCATCCAATAAATTATCACAACATTTATTGATTCTGAGACGGTACGAAGTTCGTCGGGCCAGCTAGTATAATATAAAATAACTTAGATTATTCCACGTATTGTGCTACAAACTGTGACACGTGTTTCGCCTCTTTCAGAGGCATCCTCAGAAAATCTTCTTTTCACAAATGCTTGTTTAAGTATCAATGATTTTAATTTTACTATTCTAATATATTATAAAAAATAAAATTAAATAAAAACGGGAGGCAAGGAGGGGATGATAGAAAAACAAACAAATACAAATGACATTTACGTTAAGTTTTACTTTCGTTAAAACATTTTCGAAAAGACATATCTGGAAAAACTTTTAAATTTAATTTATGCATTAAATTCTACTCCCATTTCTTTAAGTAAATGTGAACGCAAAAATGAACAGCTTTATTTTCAATCGATTCATCGATTTCTGTTCAAAATCTTTAGCATTTGTGATATCTAAAAAAATCCCCCTCCACTCTTCCAATCATTATATTAACAGGGCAAGGCAAGAGCGATTAGTTAACCACTAACCCTCTCCAAATCCTATCCCTCTGTCCATACTCTTTTTCAAAAGGGAGGTTATGAAATTGAGCAAGCAGTTTTCGTAAAAAACATTGAGATACCTCCATTACAAAACCATATCCTCCACATTAAGATCGGACTTGAATTAGAAAAAAAAGCTTGCAAAAAAACAAAATGCCTTTCCACCAAAAGTTGACAGTATTCTCTTTAAAAAAGAAAAAGATTTTTTTGTCCTGAATTTTGTTGTGGCTCGTTCTGCGAGATTTAGTCCTTTGTTTGGTTAGACTTAAAATTATGACAACTTTATTTTTTATTTTTAATATTTTATATATGGGCTTCATTATATATGATATTTTATTATTTGCACGTCGAAGGATATTTAAAATGTCTTAAGGCGTATAGTATCTGTAGCTTCCCAAAGGACTTTTAGGTTTGAAGGTTAGGAAGACGGCATAATAAGTCTAAAATAATGAATATTAAGCGTCAAACATAAATAGTAAACATTCATTCGTTTTTTTCATAAATTTATTTAAAAAAAACAAATTAATGCCAGCCGATCAGAAACGAATACAGCGGCAACCAATCAAAAGAGAATTTCACACAATTATCTTTGTTTTAAAGATAAGAAGATTCAAGGTAATTTGATAGGAGGGTTATGAATAAAAAAGGTGACATCTCGTCTCTTGCTGCGTGAGGTTGTCACTGAGTGAGGCTGACTTATGTCACTAATGATTTGATTACAGACATTTCGAGCTGTACATAAATAATACTTATTTCACACTGTTCAATAAAGCAAACAAAACTTCTTTACACGAAAAACTTATACTCGTGTATACATTTCCGTTTTATTGTAAATACGTATACAGTGGAACCTCTCACAAGGAGTTTAATTCGTTCCAGAATCTTACTCGTTAAGTGAAACACTCGTTAAGCAAAACATGTTTTTCTATATATAAAACAATGTAAAATACAATAATGCGCTCCATGCCGGAAAAAAATCATTTTTATATTTTTAACGTTATTAAAGTTAAATTACACACATACTTTAAGGAGCGTAACAACCTGGAATGCGAAAAACAATGCAACTCTTTTTTTTTCAGCTTTTCGGTGGTCAGCTCTTGACTGAACTCTTTCACAAGCTCATCAATTTTTTTGTTATCCACCTCCAGTCCCATGGTATTGGCTAAAGATACAATCTCGTTGATTGTAGACTTCACAGGTACTGTTTAAAGCCCCTCAAAATCACATTCGACCACGCTCCTTAGCAAAGCTTCTTGCAAGCTTAAGTGATGGTTCTCTTGGTAACACCCTCCCATGACTTGTCAATCATCTTGAGGCAAGCAACGATGTGAAAGTGATCTTTCCAAAACTTTGCGTCACTCGTTATGCGAAATGTCGCTCGTTAAGGGAGCATTTTTTCAGAATCTGTTTTGCTCGTTATGCGAATTACTCGTTATAAAAGGTGCACGTTATGCGAGGTTCCACTGTATTCTAAAACAATATATTGGGATACTGTGTTGTTGTGCATTCATACTTTTATAAGAACACTGTCACAAAGTTAGTGTTGAAAACTTTATATATACAGCCGATTGCACTACTGCTATATTTATTATGAATGATTTTTTTAGAGCTTCACACGTTTTACCTACTATTGAAATATCACCTAAGCGATGGACACTAATAATAATAATAAAAAAATAGTACAAAATCCTCCTATTTTTTAATATAAGTATATATAAAATATTTCACTAAAATGGTGAAGGTCAGCCACGTGTTGGCTGAAAACTTAAACATAAACGGTACGGTAATATTTGGTTTCCTTTATATTATTTATTTTAATTGTGACTTTGCAATCAGCGTTGTCTGTCAGGATAGCGTGAGGGCAGACTATAGCCAAGAAATCTGCACAGGTTACCAAAAATGATTAGCAACCACTTTTAAATTGAACAGATGATCTGTGAATTCTTGGTGAATAGGCATTACATTTTAAAATCAAGCACAGCTTTTTTGTGTGAATTCTACTTATTATAGTTAATACAAGAACCCATTTCGCTCATGGTAATAATAGATAAATTCAAACATTATTTATAAAATAAGTGTGTGGAATTACTACGAAAAATCTATGTTTGATTTTTCAATAAGTCACGTACCTACAAAGTAGGTATTAAAAATAACCGTTAAAAGCGATGAGTCTATATTTGATACTAAGATCAAAGATCAAGTCTCATCTCGGTAATGTGTAGGGAACATTTGTATTTTGGTAGTACATACAGTAGAACCTCGATTATCCGGATTGTTCCAAATATGTAAATGATTTTTTTACGAATTTGATGATTTTCACGTAGCGAATTGCGTCCACTGTTGTTTATGTACGTGATGAAATGCATAACATTTTGCTCGTTATTTTACGTTGTTGGAATTAAAAGAACCCCAGATCCTTGAGAAACTTAAGAATTCTTCCAATTGAATATGTACACCAGAAATAACCTAGATGAATGGTGACGTATTTAAACGATGGTATGAAAAACAGTTCATTCCAGAAGTAAAAGAATATCAAAACTCCTTAGATAAACGAGGAAAAACATTGTTATTACTAGATAATGCATCATCTCACCCATCTTTATAATGTTTAAACTGGATCAATGAAATGTTTGCGGTAAAATTTCATCCATTAAATGCCACGTCGGTAACACAACCCATGGATCAGGATGTAATAGAAACATTCAAAAGCTTATATAGAAAACATATGCTACGACGACTATTGCTACCAGAAGAAAATAATGAAGAAACAGAACAAAAAAATAAATTAAAAGACTGTTACTACATGGCAGCAGGGAGTTATAACTCTTTAGATGTGTCAACTTTAAGAAAATCATGGAACAAAATTTTGAAAATACCATTAGAATGTTCAAGTAACGTCCTTGAAATTGTTATAAGAGACATTGAAAAAGCAATATCACATATTTCAATATGTGCTGAATGTGACGAAGAAGATGAAACCAAGTGGCTAAATTTCGATGCAAGCGATCCTGGATTTCGAATTTTGAATGATAAGAAAACAATCAAAGAAATATATTTGCCCCAGAGAAACAAGATCGAGAAGACGAAAAAGAGATATGCGAAGTAAGTGATATTGATCCTGCACATTCTGAAGCTTTCCAGTCCTTAAATATCGCCATAAAGTGGTTTAAGACCCAAGAAGAGTGTAACTTAGGACTACTTATATGTATGACTTAAAAGTATTCGAGATTTGGCAGCTTCGAAAAGAACAGCTAGCTGCTTTAAACAAAAATCAATAACTGAATTTCTTCTGAAAAAAAAATACTGAAGCTTTATGTAAATCTAGACAAATAAAATTTATTCATACTGAATGCACATGTCTTCCAATTGTCAATCCCTGTCAATTGTGATTTTTTCGAATATATGGACTATTCCTTATCCGGACTACCTTCATCCCCAATTAGTCCGGATAATCGTTGTTCTACAGCAAGGGTCGGCAACCTTTTGTTGTTAAAGTGCCAAATATTTTACGTGGGGATTAATGCGGGCCGCACTTGGGTTACATGGCATTACACTGTAATGACATGTGTAGAAAAATATGTTAGTTTTAAAAACCTTGCGGGCCGCTGGTTGCCGACGCCTGTTCTACAGTATTAGTAATAATTAACAAACCAGAAATTTTTCGATGCACCCAAATCTTCGTTATCAATATGTAAAATAACACAGTTTAGTTATTTTATCTAGCACGATTCCCAGAAATAAAAAAATAAACAAATAACAGAATTCCTAATAATAGGACATTCAAAAACACAGGACTACAAAAGCAAACAAAAATCCACTAGTTTCTAACCTATGACTTATGGTACTGTATTTACAATAAAAATAAAATGAAATTTAATTAAAATTGTAAACTTAACCATGTTAACATATTTACACAGATCTAAACGAGTATGAAGAGATGTCCAAACACAGTATTATTTCCTAGTTAATTAAATAAATCAATATAAAATTTACTAACCGGCCACTCGCCGAGTCTATTATAAAATTGTTTTCAAATTCACTGCCGAAAGCAATAGCTTTCAATAATCACAGTTGTCGCTAAGGAAAAGTTAACATATAAAAAAGCGAGATCATTACTTTAGATGGATTTTGCAAATAAATATATGGAACTTAATTCAATTTAAAATTAATCTTCTCAACTTTTTCTTTTCACTGGTTTTTTGAGAAACATTTTAAAACTTACCTCATAAGACTTTTATTTAAGGGTGAGTGAAAAAATCTATAATAAAGAAACATTGTTTAGTGAATTATTTACAAAATATCGCCTGCTTGATAAAATCGCAGTTGAGTAAAGCATTCCTTATTATTTTACCCCACTAACAGCTTAATGTATGACACGAATGGGGAGCCAGGGGTGTGCTTAATAAGTCACCTCTTATTGATTTTTTTAATAAATTAATTCATCTCAAGTAAACTCTTCATATTTTTCAAATAAGCCCTCAAGAGGTGAAGTGAGCCAACTAATAAAATGGTAAGACCTTTTTCTTGGAATTTTAAGTACAATTGCGTCTTTACTTAGTGTTTTGGTTGATTGCATATTTTTATCTTATGGAGATAACACGAATGCAGTTAATACCAGGGCTGTGGAGTCGGAGTCGCGGAGTCACGGTATTTTGGCCGGAGTCAGAGTCGTGAAAAATGAGCGGCTCGAATTTTTTTTGAAAAATATATTTAATGATGTGTACTCAAACAAAATAGTCAAAATGTTGACATTTCATGCTTGGTTGACTAAAGATGATCTGATAGTATACATATATATAAGTTTATTATTTTAAAGCTGGAGTTGGAGTCGTTTTTTTTTACACTAATCCACAGCCCTGGTATTCACTAAGGGTACTTCACTTTTACGATACTTGTCGAGACAGTGCTTCCCAACCTTTTTTATTCCACGGCCCCCTAAATCTGAAAAAATAACCCGCGGCCCTCCTCAATACAAAACATGTTCTGCGGCGGCCCCCAATATGGGAAGCACTGCTTTAGGAGGTGTAGAATTTTGCAACGCATCTAACCTCCTTCACGTCTAATGGGCTCATATAGGAAGCACTAACGTTAAGTAATAGATTAATAATATCACTTTTTTGTGTCATTAAATTAGCAATGAATGTCTAAAGAAGTCTACAAAATTGTATTCATATCTTTTTTTCGTATTTAATACAACTTAAAGAAAGAGTTTTGATTGAGATGAACAATTTATTGTAAGAAAATAAGAGGTAACTTTTTAAACACACCGCTGGCTCTCTGTTCACTATGATGTACAGTAAACTATTGCTTAGAATAGTATAATAAGAAATCAACTGGGATGATTTTAAAAACTCTTTTCAACTAGATTTTATCAATATGTAATACGAGTTTTCTCAAATAAGACAATTATTAACAATTTTTCTTATATATGTCGCTGTAGACCGTTTCCCTCATCCATAAAATGTAAACACAGTCTCTAATTATTAAATAATAATTAATTATTTACAAACGTAACATATGTAACGGAAGCAATTTTTATTTCTTCTGGACACTGGGAGAAGGCTAGACACAAACAATAGCAATACCAATTACAATAACACTAAAGATTATTAAAAATTTATTAAAAATTAAATATTTTTGCTTAGAAGAGAAAATTCCAAGAGAAAGAGTTTTTTAGTGGAGTGCTACCTGTCTTATTCAAAAGTTTATTGCTTAAATTTGATAACAATGAAAACTTTTATTATTATCAAGAACTTTAAATTTCATTTTCTTTATTATTTACCCAATGGAGTAATTTTGCAATATTAATGTTACTAAAATTGTGGTAATGATGATTTGACAAACTCTGAACGATTATTACTATTAATAAATATTAGATTGTTTGTGTTCTAACACAAAAATTTTCAACCCCTCATAAGAATCTTGAAGGCTTTCACAATTTTGTCGGTATACATACTACTCTGAAACAATGGTTTTACTTGCTTGATCTTTAGTATTTTGTATTATATGAACTAAATTGCCAAATGTATCAAAAGCCGATTGTAAAATAATACGTATATCATATGAATATGCGTGCACGTCATTTTTCAAAATGTTTCCATTTCCATATCGATGACTGCCAATCAAGAGTCAGTAGGCAAAGATGAAAATTCTGAGAAAAAATGATTCGGCAATCACATCAATAATTATGTTGCGGCTTTATCTGCATATTGACAATCGACATCGTTTAATGTTGTTTGTGTTTTTGTTAAATCATTACACAAATAAAAAACCTCTAACCTGGACTCCCGGTTGAAGATGTAACGAAGGCATGCGGGCTTACGACGCGCAGAAACCCCCCTACAAGTATATGCACATAATGTCACATCGATTTGAGATTGAAAAATGACACAGATAATGTTTAGCACATAACAATCACAATATGCGGAACGATTTTTTTCTACGCGTATGTACTATATCAATGACATTTAGTCGCTTTTCCAGGCTCCTGGAAAACACTACCCTCTTTTATTTTCTTCTTCTTTTAACGGTTACATGCACAACAGCTACGCTTATTGGATTTGGGCTGAGAAATGAATTGTTATTTATCCAAATTAAATTGTGTTAATGACATATTTGAATTGATACGATACAGGTTAAAATTTTAAAATATAACAAGTTAAGTCTGGATTGTATCAGTTTAATGATTTTTTTAAATTATATTCACTTACAATATTAATTTTAAAGATACGCATTTTTTCAACAGGCTGATAAATATATTTATGTTTAAATACAATTGTTTTTTTTTTATAAAGAGTCTTTTTTAAATATATTTTCTGCTGGCAAGTTCATAAAATCTGTGATCGTTGGAAAAACTTGGCATTATTATTTTTGACGTTTACGAACATTGTCGTTGTACGTAAGCTCCATCTAACGAAGAATGTAAGAACCCGGCTCATTGTGACTCAGAGATGTGGCGACATCTACCAGCGCTTATAAGATTGATAGTAAATTGCCTTCTGGAGAACTGGTAAAATGCTCCAAGATGAATTTCATATCGTCGGAAAATAATAATGGTATATAAAAAGTGATTTTCCTGATACGTGTTCGCATCATGCCGGTGCCATAACTAAGTTCCGCACAACATTACAATATGTACTGGGGAAAAGTAGAAAGTCTATTTGCCGGCAAAGGGAAATATGTAAATTTGTTTTGGGGTATTTTCCAAATATGCAATTTATAAAACATTATGGATATATTTGGAGTGGGTGCCCGCTAAAAGTATTCGGTTTTATTTATTAATTATCTTGACACAATTTTACTCTACATACATTGTGTACTATGAATTTGACAAAAATAATAAATGCGTATCAACCTTATGTTTTATTCAAAATTAATACAATGTTTGGATGCTCATTCTTTATTGGCTACCTTCTTATTCTATTCTTACTCATTAGAAGACAGACTGAGTAACCGAGTTACAACCAGTTCTCGTAAAACATATTCTGTCAAAATCTGTAACATGCTAAACATTTACAGCGTATTTGTTTTTAAATATAAATTATGTACCTAACCTGATAAACCTGATGAATCTTGAAATATTAGAAAAACTTCAAGGGACACAATTTTATGCCATGAAAATAACACGAATTAGCAACACCTAGTATACTTTTTTCAAAATAAATACCTATTCGCCGGAAAACTAAACTAATTGTAGGTATTAGGTATATTATAAACAATGGGCAGAAAGGTAACTTTAATATTACATATAATGTCAATTATAATAATATTTTGTAATGTGTTAAGTATTAATATATTATCAGCATACAAAATAAAATGAAATCAAGTGGATTTTGACATAGGTATACCGAATAAACTGTTAATCAAAAATATAATTATTTATGCTGTGAGATCTATTTGCGAAGCCCTCCTTGCCGCGCTGAACAGTGGCGCCCTCCTTCGGCTGACGTCTGCGCTTGCGCAAAAACAAAAATTAAATCAACACTATCAGTCTGTCAGCCGAGCAGTGAGTGTGTAAAAATAAAGTTAAAACAAGGCACCTGTTAATTTGGATTATTCTCTCCGGAGTTCCTATCTCAAAATGTCAGCGCCCGTCAAAAAAGTCCCGATACATTTGCAGGTGAGTCTAGAGAATTTGTGTGCATACTATAGCCAGTGTCATTGAGAGTTCCATTCATATTTTATTGATTTTCCACATGCCTATGTTGTGCTAATGTATCGGGTGTATGCAGCCTAACGCGATATATTCTAACACGGTCGGCCGATTCTCTATCTTTTTACAGTTATTATAACAATGAGAGTACTGACTGCGGACAATTTTCGTAGACCAGACTATTGTTCTTTTACTTAATTCTTTTTTGGAAGTGTTTTATCCGCTAGCATAGTTATATTTATGTTTTACTTGAAATACAATGGGCGTTTTCTCTTTAAATAGAAAATGTAGTCGCACCGGTTATACTCGATTTTAAGATACGCTTTCAATTTCTGTAATAATTCTGTATGTTACCGACCAAACTTTATCAAAATATAATACTATGTCAAATTAACTAACAAGTAATCGTTCGCTTTACGAGTTTGCCAGACGCGCTTAATCAAACTAACGCAAGCTTTCCGGTTACTAGGTTAGGCACAGCCAAATCATTTTCGAGTTAATTCCAATTTTTTTTACCATGTCCGCTCCCAATATGGAGCATATGGACTCCTAATAGAGTTTATCTCAACAGAAATGTTTCTACGAGAACTGCTTGTTACTCAGTTGCTCAACCTCTCTTTCCAAAGAGAGTAGGAATAGAAGGAAAGGGCTAGGACAGGACTAGTGGTTAGCTAATCGCTCTCGATACGCCCCATTCATAGGATAGGATGGGTGGGAGGGGGGAATTCATGGGGCAGTTTTATAAATTGATTTTTCGATCGATTTATGAATTTCTGTTCGTTGGCATGGATGTATGTGATGTCTTCAATTCCTCACTCCCACCCATCCTATCCTATGAACGGGCGTATCGAGAGCGATTAGCTTACCACTAATCCTGTCCTAGCCCTATCCTTCTATTCCTACTCTCTTTGGAAAAAGAGAGGTTGAGCAACTGAGTAACAAGCAGTTCTCGTAAAAACACTTCTGTCAAGATAAACTCCATTAGGAGTCCATATGCTTCACATTGGTAGCGGAAATGGACATGGTTTAAACTTATAAGATTTCCCTAAAAACTATATTTTGAGTTGTCACCCACATTTTGTCTTACCCTGTTTACACTCAACTGTGAAACAATGAAATTAATGATCAAAGTTTGTTCGGATTTTCTTTTTTCGATGATTAATTGTTTATGCAGTTCGTTATACCCAGAAATACAATTTTTAAGCTCTTGTTAAAACTTAAATGCGCGTTCGAAATTTGGATCATTTAGGATGAAATGATTTTCTAATTTACTGCAAAGTTTGATACCTTGAATTATTTTCGCAGTGAGGGGATCTGGAATTTCTCCCATTTCCACATCGTTTTACGGTTTTTTGTCAATAGTTAAATAAATAAGATCATCGGCATTTATAGCAATATTCATAAGTAATCATTTTCGCTTAAGGTATCAAACCCTTCTCCGCTAAATTCATGTGATAAAGAGCTAAATTAACAACTTCAGCTGATATCACCGATGTTTCAATGGTTTCATCGACTGTAACACACCCAAGTAGGTGGACTTTATTCAGCGATGGCAGATGCAACATGATTTAAATAGTCCAAAATCGTATTTTTTTCCAAATGTCAGTTGTGTTCATGATTCATTCTCTATTATATCCAAATATCGCAAAAAAGAGGATTGATTGTAGTATAATACGGACATCGTTCATGGCTAGCAGTAACTGTAGAAGAAACAATGGGGATTGGGGGGTGTCATGTGGGAAACATTCCATTTGTTAGAACCATCTTCTCAATTTAAAAAAAAATGTTTATTTCATTTTTTCCTTTGCTGTCATATTGGAGTATAATATCATCCATTTTTATTTATTATAAAATGATTAGCGTGAAATCGATTAATAATTTATACAGATCATATCGGTTTTTTGTTGAGGTCGTATCACGTGCATATTATTCATAACTTTTTCATTAATAGTAATATTTTTTCGGAGAAAGTTAAGAATCACTAAATATAAAATGAGTCGATGGCCTAGTTCCACAGAGCAATATGTCAACAATTTGTTGTTTTGAGTTTTCTCTCGGTATGCAGATGTTTGTACATACATATGTATATGGAAATCAAGAAATATCAACAATCTTTTCTCAGATCCATATAAATACAATTCAAAATATCGTTTTATGGTTTCGTCAACTTTGCAAAAAATTTGAATTGAATTGAGATAAATGGCTCATTAATTAAAAAGATGAGACAAATTATAATTATCACTCAGTTTAGATGCGTAAAAACTTTGGCCAGTTATATATCGAAACTTTCAATTTATAGATGTAGCACTGTGGTAGTAAGCCATCGAAATAATCGTCGAAAATTCATTTTTATATGGCAAATGACAAAAGATGTTAGAAAATTTCATGATATTCAAGAAATCGTATCTGAAATAATTATTATACATGTTGATTTTCGAAAGCCATCATTAACCAAAAACTATTCGTTATAATTTAGAGACTGATTTTTTTAAGTCATTGTTAATGAATAAATCACCTTCTTTTATATTATATATTTACTCCTTTTATCAGATTTATTATTTATTAATTTTCATTCCTCGCACCTTTTTGATATATTATGCAAAGTTGTAGACGATATTAGTCCATTTAAGGACTAAGTATAAATACTTCATTATTTACTAAATCATCAAATTAGATATAACTACGTGAAAAAAAGTTATTTGAGTCTTTTATTTTTTAATTTATAACCCTTAGTGAGACGTACTGCTACTTTGAACGACAATCTACATAATGGAACAACTTTCGCTTATTTCCTCATCTTCTTGGCATTACAGTACGGGGTGAACCTTGATCGCCTCAATCAATCTCCTCCACTCTATCCTCCGCCCCATTAAGTTAGTCACTGACTTCCTACACTCTCAGGTCATGTGTCACCCCATCAATCCAGCAAAGTCGCGGAATTTCAACGCTTCGTCTTCTTCTAGATGTAGTAAATGAAATTTATTTCCTCGTGCCCAAGCAAAATATTTCCGTACTTAAACTTGTATACAAATTACCGCACGTGTTTCGCCTCTATGAAACATTTTCAGACAAACAATCGTAAGGGCTATTGTCCCATTTTTACACAACCTGTGAAATAGCTAAATTTTATCAATACATATAAATTTTATTTTAAAAAATGAATTAACTCATTTTTACCACCGAATCTAACGATCAAACATAAATTTATCTTAAATATGAAATAACTTTCTCTATTGCATTATATTTTGAAATGTGTAATATTTAATTCTTTTACGTTTTTAATAAGAAGTCGTCCGTCGGTGCGAAACATTTATTGTACAAAGCATGGGTAGTTCTTGTCAAAAGAATAAGTGCTGGAAAACTGGTAAAAAGCGTATTGATTTTTATTTATCGGGTATTAAATTGTGTCGATTGCTGTAAAGCCTTTTGGAATCAGCACTGATCGCGTACCAGAACCGAAAGGTACGGTGCGGCGGAAACTCTGCCGGTGTCTTTTAATTCTCCGATTAACATACGCCAAATGAAAGCATGTTAGTGTTTATATAATACATACCTATATTAAATAGATATACTGCAGGGCCGGCCGAGACGCTTAAGTTCGCACAAAAGAAATTCAAAATTACTTATAAAGTTATATTTATAAAAGTGCTACCGAAGCATTCTTTCGTTTCTTAGTAATGTGGACTGTACATTCCATTTTGTCGAACCCGTAATTTTTATAGCTATTTGTTTATTTGCTTATTTTTTAGCTAGTTTTTTTTTTAAATTTAAAAATCGTTATATTCACTTGGTGATTGATTTCAATGAAAACTGCCGAACCTGTCGAAAATGAATCGATCTCCTTCTTGGAATTACCTAGTTTGTTGAATTAAGTATAACGTACTAGTATATTAGAATAACAAAATGAAATAAAGATAGCACAATAATAAAAGAGTGACCCAGAACCGGAGTCTAAAAACTCATCAATTGTATAACATTTGATAAGTTTATAATTTAGCGGTATGCTTCCGACGAAATAATATGCATATACCTACCGGTTAGATTTTAGATTTTACTCTCTTATAATTAATATACTTCTATAACCCATCTACAAATGAGCTTAGTAGCATGCAGCGTGGTGACTGATTTTTGAAAAAAGGGTATTGGAATATTTGCAGGTATATTTGCTTTGCTCCTGTCAAGCAGTTTTAACTCTCGCGGCTCGGAGACTAGAAAAATACTTCTCTGCCGATGGGGGTCGTTTAGGGACCCCAGTGGTTTCTTCATTATTGGCCTTATTCTTATGAATTTCAAAAAAAAAATAGTCTAAGGACTTTAAAATATCTCTCTGCATCATTCCTCATGCATTTTTTTAATAAAAATCCGTGATTTTTTAATAAATAATCATATTTTAAGTTGCGCGTAAAAAAGACGTCATTCCAGTACAAATATCAATTTGCAACTGATGCGTTCAACACAGTTATCTTACGAACGATCGCTGATAAGCGGGCGCTTATCTCGTTATCGCATACTCGCGTTATCGCGTATTTACATAAACTACAAAAGGTCCAAAAAACTATGATATAAGAATACCTTAATTATAAACATTGTATCACCCATATTAAAATAGATATTCAAGAAAATGTGGTTATTGGGGTCGCATTTCTTGAGCTTAGAACCGGAAAAGTTCAATGTTAAACATCGTTTCAGTATCAGTCACTCGCACACAGCGCCGAGGACTTAGTCTTAATTAAATAAATTATGAATTTTAGTCGTGCGCTTCTGGAGAACAGCGTCAATGACGTCATTGGTGATATAATATCGCTGATAGTGTTAATCGAAGTCAATTGCTGAGCTAACCGCAGTTTAATTTAAATTTTAATTATGAGCTCTGAAGAGAATTGACCCTAGAATCTAGTTCCTACTCGCAATCTTTCCCTTCGATGATGCAAAAATTATTGCAAAAGGTGCCCGTTCGACTGCAAAAAAATATATTCACAATATTTTCGTAAACATATTTAAAAAAAAAAGATAACAATAATTTATTAATCATTGAATATTCTTAAATAAGTATTTTGCATTTTGCCGAGATCAACATATTATTGTGTGCAGGGAATCCAATTTCGGTATACCGGATCTTGAGGTCCCGAACGGTATTCATTAGATTTAAATCCCGATATTAGAAAATAGAAACTCTTCAAAATCCCTCTTTTCAAAATCAGAATCGTTCTGGTCATGTAAAAATGTTCACATGAAACCATTACGCTGCCAATCAATAAAAACTGGCCTGGGAAGTTATATAATAAACTAGTTTTGCTATTGTCAGCTCAGTATAATTGGTTTTTCTTCAATCTCATTCCCGCGAGACCTTCCACGTATATTTCTATAAAATATTTGTGTACTCTTAAAACATAAATTTACAACGGAAATTTCAAAATATGAAGATATAAATTCAACTTAGAAATACTTTTCAATTTCAGAGGATAGAGCTAAAATTAAGTGTAAACGGTGTACTGCCGTGTTTCTCAACCGGGGTCCACGTGGCCCCCTTGAGGTCTACAGCATGTTCCAAGAGAGCCACAGAGAAAAAAACAGTTTAGGGGAGCTACAGCATACTTTGGGGACAACGGCCAGTCTAAATATAATAAACAAAAATTTGCCTATCGTGAATTTTTTTTATGACTCACTAACAGACCTAATTTTTCCAAAGGATTGAGCATAAAAAAGTCTTACCCTTTTAAATAATTGTAGAATTTATCAATTGTAGAATCGAATCTGCACACAAATTGATTTTAAATACAAAAAATGAAAATTCATGAAAAAATTATGAATACGATATTGTTGAAAAACGCATAACTGTAGCGTGAAGCTACTGCGGCGATGATGACATGCCATGACATTCATTGGACAATCTTCACATTATCTTATATATATATATATATATATATATTTTTAACGAAATAGCCCAAACAATCCTCTTTTGCCGGTGAATATACCTACTCTTACTATTTCGGTATGAGTGTCGTCAATTATTATTCGAATATACTTACATTAAGTAATTTTGTGTAATTCTGTAAGTAATGCACATTCAATAGATATTTTTACGCCTGAAGCTTATTATAATTACAACAACCTATTAATACATTTTATAATGACATTAGGTATATAAATTTTGGTAGGCTGGTAATTAGCATGCTAATAGTGCATATGTGTCATCTATGCATATTTTTTAGTATAAGTATTCAACATTAATTAATCATTGAGTGAACTGCGTGATGAATGATGAAAAAATGTTTTTTTTTATAAAAGAGATCATTCTAATATTTGGAAACTCAAAAAAATTTAAGCCGGGCGAAAATATATATCTAAAACCTAATTATAAATATTATATTATTCCACTTATTATGCTACAAACTGTGACACGTGTTTCGCCTCTTTCAGTACGTTACAGTAAGTTTAAGTAAGTTATGCGTTTAAGTAAGTTACAATATAATATCAAATAATTCTTTTCGCCGCGCGCTTTTACTTTCTGTCATATGATACAATTATTCCGAAATTAATAACTCTAATTTACCGTCGTCCCAATTCTCTGGAGAGTCAACGGTCCGACTTACTTTGCTGAAGAGTGTCATGTGGTCAGGATGTTATCTTTTTAGTACATTTAAATCAAAGCTTATCTTTAAAAAATATTTTTATTATACTGAATTAGAAAATGATGGTTGATATTTTTAAGAAAATATTTTTTTCTAGGTGGGTGTATTATTTTGAATAGTCCGAGATTAACAATGATACGGCAATATGCATTGAGTAAACGAACACGGAAGTGAGAGTGTAAAAATCGGTTTTCTTTTTCATTATATTATAAGTATTGGACACCTGACACATGGTCGTCATGTGCGCAAAAGGCGAGGGGACATTATAGCGATGCATTAACGCGCATTTTCTTACGTAATAGAAAACACAGTCGAAAATAGCTCCAGCTGAGTATGTCGTGCACATTGATCACCGACACAATACCACTTCTACGCAACTTTTAAAATCTTGCATCTCATTTATTCTATAGCAATGTTAGAGTAACGGATGTATTATTATGTCTTTCAATAATACATAGTGCGTATTTTTTATTTACAATCGAACGAGTGAACAAACACTATTATGAAGTATGATACTATTTACAATTTTGAGCGTTAGTGACTTAGGTATAATTAATTTCCGGAAAAGTGAGAATAACATTTTTTTTGCATTATCAAAGATCACGAATTTAATGGCGTGAATTTACAAAAATACTTATTGAATAAACCAGAATGTCTTATTTTTTTAGGAATACAAACAGACCTTTTTTACGCGATACATTGGTTCTAGAAACTGACGCGTAAAAAAAACTCATTTTCATATAATTTGATAAATTGGTTTCAAAAATCAAAATATCGCGTAAAAAAGTATCAAAAATTTATGAAAAACAAACAGACCTTTTTTAAGCGATACATTGGTTCCAGAAACTGACGCGTAAAAAAACTCATTTTCATATAATTTGATAAATTGGTTTCAAAAATCAAAATATCGCGTAAAAAGTATCAAAAATTTATGAAAAACTGAAATTTTGCTCTTGAAATTCGTGCATTTTTTTTTTCATATTCACCATTAAATTCTTTATTGAATACTTAAATACAATCAGAAAGAGATACATATGTATACATGCATAATTGTATTAACTTTATTATATATGTCTCGTTCTCGTATTTTTGAACCAAAGTGTTGAATTTTGCTCTGACTTGTTTGATAAAATGCTGTTTTTCCTAGATTCTTGATCTGAGTCGATTATGATTACATTGTATTTGTTTTGATGATCTGACGGTCAATACGTTATCTTTACAATAACGGACGAACTTCTAGGTACATTTATTTAGTAGATTTAATACATACTAGCTGTAAGCCCGTTGATCTCAACGGGGGGAATTTTGTTGCTTTTTTAAGTAGTCAGAAAATTATGAAGAAATAGACCTCGGGGCATATATCGACAGTCCTGCAGTATTTAAATTGTAAATTATTTAATTTTTAGAACAATGTTTAAGTTTGCTAACAATTATTTTTCGTAGTGGAAGAAATAGACCCGGGGCATATATCGACAGCCCTGCAGTATTTAAATTGTAAATTATTTAATTTTTAGAACAATGTTTAAGTTTGCTAACAATTCTTTTTCGTAGTGGAAGAAATAGACCCGGGGCATATATCGACAGCCCTGCAGTATATAATTGTAAATAATATATCTTTTAGAATAATTGAAATGTCTAAGTTTGCTAACAAATATATTTCGTAGAAAAAGAAAAAGATCTCGGGACATATATCGACAGCCCTGCAGTATTGAAATTGTATATAATATGATTTTTAAAATAATTGAAATGTCTAAGTACGCTTACAAATATATTTCGTAGAAGAAAGAAAAGACCCGAGGACATTATGAATACGAACATGTTTGTGATTATTTGTGAAAAGTAAAAAGTGAGTGAATTAGTTATGACTATAAACTAAAGCTTGTATTTGCATGCAATTTTTTTAGATCATAAACACTTAAAAAAATCTTTCTTCTAAAAAGATACACTGCACGAAAAATATATGTATGTAGTATTAATTATTTTGGAATTTTAAGATTAATTCAAATCTTTATGTATGCATGTGTAGTATGCGTATTTTGGAAATTTTAGAATAATTCAAATGTATGTTTAATATATGTCGTCTAATTTTATCGTATCTCTCAATCAAACGGTTACCTCAGGGGTAAAGACTCTTGACTAATATTCCAGAAGTCCTTGTTTCGATACTTGGTCGCGGCGGTTTTTTTGTATGGAAATTCAAATTTTCAGTGATTTTCCACGACACAAAATGTGCTTCTTAAAATGTCAGGGTCATAAAAAAATATGTCTAGTATGAATAAAAAAATGCTGACAGCGGGGAAGGGGAGGGGGAGGAGACCGTCTTTCTTGGCGTCATCGAAAAGGCGAAATCGCGGACATACAAACATATAAACGTACCTTATCGACTATTAATATATAGATTTAGCTCTTTGTATTTTGACAAAATGTATGGCCGAAACGTGCTATTTTACGAATTCGATACATGTATATCAACAAGATTCAGAACAATGCCATCAATCCAAGATTTTGCGAAAGTTCACAGTTTCTTTTGTATAAAAGGACAAATCACGTAACAACGAGTAAATCACGCTAAAAAAAGAAACGGTGCTGTCCAAAAAACTTCAATAGATAAACAAATCACTACTTAAAGAGTTAACGTCATAATTTTCTACACACAGCCACTGGAAAACGAGATATAAATTATAAAAACTTACGAAAAGGAAAATTTGAATATTATCTAATTATTGGACAGAAAATGCAAACGTTGTGTCAAAAGTCAAAAACGAAACAAAAACACGGTTCTTTCAAAATTAGGTTCGAATTATCAAAAATGAAATAAGTAAAAAAAAAACGAGAAATTGTGGAAAATTCTTTTTTTTTTAATATTTCAGAAGTTCCACTTGGCCCACTTCATCTCTCAGACGCTTACATTATGTACTGTATTAAAATGAAACATTTATAATTTTCAAATGATTTTCTTACAAGCTAATCAATCTAGAAACAAACATTATTACGTAAGAAATGCATTTGATAAGCGGGGAAAAAGTTTTTTTTTTCAAAATAAACCTAACACTATTTTAAAAAGTCAATTACCTATTTTCCGTGTGTAATGATTTGTTTTCTACTTCAAAGTTAAAGAACACTTCGATTGAGATTCAAAAAAAACATTTGACGTTGCCCTTGGGATAAAATATGTAGGTATTTAATTTAACAACGAAAACAATGATAAATCGGAACAATTTTTTTGTTAGAAAAACTAAGAAACTAAGAACTACTTACTTTTTGAAGTAAAACTAATTTAAATATTGCTAAACGTAAATCGAGTTTTAACGAGAACTGGTTGTATGTGGTTACTCAACCTCTCTTCGGAAAGGATAGGGAATGGCAAATTAATTGAGGAAATTATAGTTGACTTATCAGTCGTGCTCAGAACCATAGATTATTAGAAAAGGGAAAATGAATACATTACAGTCTTTGTATAAATTCATACAAAAATGTTATAGTTTAGCTTGATACTTAAATTTGTTTTTATATATCAATATGTTTTCTAGGCTCGACTTACCTGGTATATAAACAACGTTGTCATATAATTGTCATTCGTGGTTTTAAATTCATGGAGATGCCAAAAGCGGGAATGTAGAAAAAATATCGAAAAAAACTTTATGTAAACAAATTTTTCTATTGAATTGGCATTTGACCGATAGAACTCAATTAAAATTAGATTTTTAAAATCTGTAGAAAGTATATCTGACATTAACAAGAAGCAACTTAACCATAGAAAAGATCATAGATTTCTTCAAACACAAATTCATATATTTTGAAAGAAATTAATGATCATTCATTCGAGAACTTGAACTCGTTTAAAGTGTGAATAAACAAGCGAAATAACTTTATCGTTCGGTATAATATTATGAATTGGGATCGACACTGTACTTACATATTGTTTTTTCGGTTTTAGTAAAAGCGCTTTGCATGGCGAATCATAATATTCTTGAAAAGCCGCGTGCCTGGCTCCTTTACTATTCGTCTATTGATTTTATGACTGCTCACATGAGTTCCTAGATTAATTTCAGTTATTTGTGCGATTTTGTGAGAATGAATGTTTTATTTTCCAAGCCACAACGAAGCGATGATTTCAAAACTAAAGAGAGCGTGAGACATTTTATTGAATGGCACGCTTGATAAATATATTTCTACTGACAAGGTGTTTTGTAACTAAATCGCTTTCATATTTCAAATAAGACAAAGAGTGTCTTTATATTTTTTTTTATCATCAAATGCAACAAAAAAAAGGATGAGTTTCAGTGTTTAAATAGTCAGTTGCTCGATATATAAATACAGATAAAAGAGTGTGGACCAAAGTTTGCACTCCATATCGGGTAACTTTGATACATGCCACAAATATTCACAATAATTACTATACTCTCAAGAATTTTAAGGTCTTTGCAACTTTTCTCTACGATTTCGTGTATTTTTTTTACATAATCGTAAGCTAAAAAACATAAAACGCATTTTTTATAGAGCAGGAATACAAATTAAAAATGTTGCCGACCCAATACCATTGCTTAGCTAAGAAATATACAGGTGGTAATTTTATCAGGGATCTGGAGCAACCACTTGTTTGAGTTTCTCTACTCCAGCTCCGCTCCGAGACATAAATATAATACTTGCTCTAGCTCCGGTCCGTCCTCCAAATAGTTTTAATAAGATATTAAAATATCTATATATATAAAACAAAGTGGGGTTATTTTCACCACGTATATCTCGAGAATTGCTGCACGGATTTCAATGATCTTTAATTTATTAAATTCGTCTCCGGCTAGAATAGCAGAATAAGTATTAAAACATCGGAAAAATATCACGGAAAAGAAATTATAAAGAAAATTAATATTCTCATATAGTTTTCAAATGACGAACAGCTTCAAATAATGAATGTTGTTTTACGCTAGATGACACTAGATGGCACTGACACGATTGACTTTTAAATAATATTAAATTTAGAGTATGGATTAGAATAAGAAAAATCGATGATATGAAATGAAAACGAAAGAAAATCGGATAATATTGAAATAAGGTTATGTTTATAATTAGGTATGATACATTTTTTGACAACAATATTACGATGTTTGCACGAAGGTTGCTCTACTATGAGATGCCACGTTATTACACTTGGACGCTACATCGAAGACATTTTAACGTCGAAAGCAAGGCGATGCGGTTCCTAATTACCCGAATGACTACTGATGCTCTTGGTCATATTTACACAGTTCATCCGAAAAATGACGAATGCTTCTACTTGCATGTCAACAGCTCAATTTGCTTGAAAATGATACTCATTGGCACACGACAATCGCTGAAGAAATTGTTTCTGAATCTCCAAGTCAGATACGGACATTATTTTCTATCATTATCTTGACATGCTTTCCATCGAATCCATGTGAACTGTGGAACAAGTACAAGTATGACATGTCGGAAGACATTTTACATCGAATTCGTGTCAGTTCAAGGAATGCCGATCTCGAGATGAATGAAGAGTTACATAACCAGGCTTTACTTTATATCGAAAACATGTGTTACCTCATGTTCGGCAGTTTTTTAGTCAAGTTAGGAATGCCAACGTCAGATCGTGGAATGAACGACGCTTTCAATCGAGAATTGGAACGTGAACGTGAATATCGTGAGAACCAATCAGTTCGATCGAATGTACTACTGTTGAACCCACAACAGAAGGAATTGTACGATACGTTAATGAATGCAATTGATGATGGAAATGGTGGCTTATTTTCCCTCGATGCGCTTGGTGGAACTAGCAAGATATTCCTCATGCCATTGGTTATGGCCACTGTTCGTGCGAGATCCGAAATCGCTGTAGCAGTTTCTTCTTCTGGAATAGCGGCCACGTTGAAAAAAGGATGGCGAATGACTCATTCAGTGTTGAAATTGCCGCTAATCCTTTAAACAACTGAAAAACTGGCATGCAAGATTGTGAAACACGCAATGATCAAAGTTTTGGTAGCAAGTAAAATCATCACCTGGGATGAATGCACAATGACGCACAAACGCACATTGAAAGCACTCAATCAAACAATAAAAGATATGTGCAATGACTCAAGATGTTTTGGAAGCGCAATGATTCTACTATCTGACGATTTCCGCCAAACACCACAAGTCATTCCAAGATCGACCGCTGCCGATGAAATAAACACTGGCCTCAAATCATCGACTCTGTGGCGCTATGTGAAGAAACTTCAGGTGACGAAAAACATGCGAGTTGCATTCCTAAACGATCCATCTGCCGCAGATTTCTCCAAGCAATTGGTGACTATCTGTAACGGCCGTGTTCCTGTCGACAAATTGAATGGATTGATTTCGTTTCTGCCGAATTTTGCAATTTCGTCTCATCGAAGGACGACCTCATCAACATAGTGTTCCTGAACATCATTGCTAATCACAAACATCATAATTGGTTGAGTGAACGAGCAGTTCTTGCAGCAAATAACAAAGATGTGGATCATTTCAACTTCACAATTAAAAATCAAATCGTTGGTCCACTGCATTCCTTTAAATCTATCGACTGTGCCACGTGAATAACATCATTTCAATGTTATTAAAATACTTTTCATTTTGAATTTTGCACATTTTTTTGAACATAATTCATTTTGAGTATTCATTTAAACTAAATTTAATTCAGCCAACACAACATTTATTGACTCTGAGGCGGTACGAAGTTCGTTGGGTCAGCTAGTAATAATATAAAAATCAAATGAAAAAAGTACATAAAATGATTTGAAAGATGATAAAAGTACATTTCTAATAAATTATTATAAATGTTTGATATATTATTAGAGATACAAAAATCATATGAAAAAAAAGGCAGTTTTTATTCATTGGCCTCTAATTTCCGTGCTCCGGCCAAAAACTTGTTGCTTCACTGCTCCGCGCTCCTGCTCCGCGCTCTGCTCCAGATCCTTGAATTTTGTGACCATAAAATTATAACGGCATAATTCGAAATATTGTTCTTGTAGTAGGCCAATGTTAGACCGATGGCCAAAGTTACCCGTATTGACCATATCCGCTTAGTAAGATCGCATTCACCAGCGATGCGTCTCAGATAGCTTGCGATAAGATTAAAATGAGATATTTAATGATTTCTGAGTTTTTTGGAAATAATTACATAATTGAATGAATAAATTTGAAGAGGCTACATAATATGCATGAAAATTACTATTCACGAAACGGTGAATAGTAAGTAATATGAAAATAAAAAAATTAAAGCGAGTATTACAACTCAACAGTCAGTTTCAAACTTGAAAATAATTTTAAAGGCCACAAAAATTCCCCCTTTTAGAACGCCATTTTATTCTTAAAATTTAAAGACACTTTGGTATATTAAAAAGGCACATTTGAAAACCATCGATAAATTATGTTTCTTAGTTTTGAAAAAAAAACAGTTGTTCTTGACATGCATCTATCGCGACTCTTTCTAGGGTACTGAAAAATGCCTTTCGACAGATGTATTATGCCCGGGTTTTGGGCTTAATCAAATAAGATTTTTTTCTGTCCCTGAGCGAGTATGGCTCAATGACTCCGTTTAATCGCGATTGTTGGTTCACCACTTTAATGAACCATGTGTTGGTAATTAGGTTGTGGAGCATTTCTTATTGTTACATCATCGAATGTATTTCGTGTACTTTACACCAGTGCGCTCTCTTAATCATCCAAAAATATTTTTTTGCAAATATGCTTGCCAAAAACACCATTGCTATTATTGATAATTACAATCTGTTATAATATATTTGTCTATTTCAAGTTTTCTCATTTTTAAAACTGTCTGAATCTTAAGCAGTTGACAAACCTCGCAAATGTAAACTCTTAATGTGGGGAAGCATATTCACTTGAATTAGACTATTAGAACATCGTAAATTGTAACAAAAAATGTTTTTTTGCTTCAAAATAATTCAAATCAAAATTATTTGTTCAAATAACTTGTTCAATAAATTGCTTAAACCATGTATCCATTAAGCTGAGGTAATTAATTCACCAAAGAAATGCTCGGAGTCGGGACCGACTTGAGGGCCTCTGCGCCTGTGTGCGAGGCGCCCTGGAAAACTACAACTAAATGAGTTGATACACAGTACTGATATTTTGCGCGGTGTCTGTGCGCCACACACTTCGCACACGCCACGGAGCCACGGTTTTGCATGGAGTAGTAGATATTGTTAACGATACAAATTAAATTGTGCTGACAGCGACCGGCTGGACCAGTGTTTCTCAACCTTTTTGGGAGCGTGGCCCCTTTTGAGTGTCTTTATTTTACTGTGCCTACTAGTACTATTGTTTTGTCTTTCCATGAAAATTATAATTTCAAAAACCCACCTTTTTATATGGCTCTTCCGAGATTTTCGAATCTAGAATGCCAGTAATTTATTTTATTTGAGGATTTACAAAAAATAGCTGCGTGACGTCCGCCATAATGCTCTTCCCTGTATCGTTTTATCAATACCCGTGCCCCCCCCCTAAACTGTGTTGTGGCTCCCCAAAACAAAAATAAATCTCTGTGGCCCCCTTAGAACACATGGCCTACCGTTGAGAAACCCTGGGCTGGACAATGCGACGAAATTATTATGTTGAAAATTGTGTGTTACAAATGGTCTTCAGTGTAGATCTGACATATATATCAAACTTTTCAGACACAATGTGTAAGGACGAATTTATATCTAGTCAAACTTTTTTTCTTCAAATCCATGTCCACTCTCAATGTAGAGCATATGACCTGCTACTGGATATATCTCAACAGAAGTTTTTTCTACGAGAACTGTTTGGTACTCAGTCGGTCAAACTCGCTTTTTCAAAGTCAATAACATAATAAGAATAGTAGGGTAAGGCAAGGACAGGACTAGTGGTTAACTAATCGCTCTCGTTACGCCCAGTTATTAAAGTATCGGAAGGGTGGGAGGGAATTTATTGTCATCACAAACACCCATGCCTTCGAACAGAAATAGATAATTCGATTGACAAAATGCTGTTCGTTCTGGGACTCGAACCCGTGAGCCCACAACGCTAACCGCTGCGCCATAAGACCCGACTAAACTTATATTATTCGTTTAATTGATAAATTAGTTGTTATTTGCCACATGAGGGAACGGTCTTCTGCTCGTTATGATTGAAACCAGTGCATAGGGGTCGAACAGCATCAATATTTTCTTATCATGGCATGTTAGCTTCTGTCTCCCCGTAACGTTCCCATCGAAATTTGTTATATAGCAACTTTCAACATATTTGTATGGTTTGGATACGTCTAAGCGTCCACGATTATTCACAATTAATTATAAATATCTCCGAATATTAGTACACAAATCTCATTAAAACGTTGATTGCCAACGCTCTGCTGAGTTTTGTGATCCCGCCCCTCGTTAAAAAGGTTTCATCGTAATTAATATTTTTTTAGCTCACTCCATCCTCATGCCAAAAGAATAATTAGAAATTCAAGAAAACAAAACAGATCATAGAATACTTCTTATATTCGGATTTACTCGATGTCTTCTGAACCGAATCTCTTGCATCTGCCGAGTTAGTTTAGAATATATATTCAGTTTAAAATGTTTTCGTAAGCGTATTAAACATTTGCTGTAGTTTTTAAATGTATTGTCTTTGTCGCAAAGTCGCAAGTAGCACTAGGATGCCCTTAAAGATGACGATACATGGTACCCAGTAGAGAAGCTTTGCAATAAATTGGTATATTATTTTTCGGTGAATCTTTTTGTTCTGGTGTGGATGATTGGGTCCGATTCTTTTCAATGTGTCCGACCTAAACATGTGTAGTGAGCGCATGACTAATACCTAATAAACAATAACCGTGAGTACGGACTCATGTGATCATGGTCCATACTCACGTGGTCTTGGGACCACGATTTGGTTCTTCGAATGGAACATTTTGCAAGGGAGTTTTTCGCGTGCACAGTTTCCATACGTGACTATGATTGTTGTCTTTTATTCAATCGACAATAGGTCAAAATTATGGTCTCCCCAATGTGGTGTCCATTGCAGCGTCATCGTAACATATTGTCGGCCACTATTAAATAAATGGTTTTGATAAGGGTATTCGATTCCGGGATCCCGTCCAATTCTGTGATCTCGAAATCCCAGGATTGCAATCGCACAAATCCCGTTTTCCCGGGATTGATAAAATGAAACACAATTTTTTGGCAAATCTGTATTATAAAATTGGGATTTTGGATTCGAAAATTCTCAGAAAAGCTATAAAAAAAAACGAGTCACGTTGATAATTTGGGCAAATCGGCAAATTTTTGGGTTTTTGAAATTCACATGAAATTGTTTAACATATCCTATGATTTCATAATCGCTGACCAAAAATTTTGTTAATCCCAATTTATACACGATTTTATTTATGTTCAGTGTTCAATCCCGGGATTGAAAAATTGTCAATCCCGAAATCCAGGGATCACAAAAATGGTCCGGTATTGGATACCCTAGGTTTGATGTATGATGTGGATTTTTGAAGAAATACATATGGTTATGATTTAATTAGATTAATCTTCTAGCATATTAAGAAATAACTTATTCGATTATTTTCAATGTACTAGTCATTCCTCAATTTATGCGATGATAGGGACTAGTTTCGTACATCGCGAGCATTTTAAAGTGATTTGAGTGAAAGTAGTTGATCTCAGGTGATCAAATAAAACTTGAGATTGAATCTTTTGAATAATATAATATTCCAAATCGTTGGCTTGTGAAACAGATGTGCCGTCAGTTTTTATTTTGATTAAACGAAAATATCACATTTAAAATGACAAAAAGTTTGTTCGCCAACCTATCGATAAACTGAATATTTTTTATTCTCCGGCGTATTCGGCGGTAGCTTTGTAAATATACAATTTCAATTTGATAACTTTATTATTGCACTGATTGTGCTACGAATTTTGAATAGTGCTTCGCCTCTTTAAGTGACTTATTCGGATAAACTATCGTGAGGTTATTTGTTAATAAAGTGAACACACATTAATTCTAATTATTAACTTATAATTTACAAAATGGAGGGTGTGGTTATTTATTTTCTTCTAGACGCAGGGAGGGAGTTAGATACAAACTATTACAGTAATAATTACAATAATTTGTTATTTATTTAAATATTTACAATTTTTTCCCTTTAACCACAACGTACAAATATAACGTACAATAACATTTTTTCCATTATAACTTTTTGTATTTGTTAGCATTTTAAAACACTTGACTAAATTGGCGTTAAATTGGAAGAGCACCATTGTGCTAAGGTAAACATAGTTAAATGTTAAGTATCATAAATTCACAAGATATAGTTGATGGCCTTTGGTAGTCATTTCGGTACGGCTATATTTGTTCTGTTTTATTTTACAAATATATAGGAAGGGGTGTCCTTTACTAATTCGTAAATAAACAAAGATATAAATATCGTTCAATATACATATCGACTATGGAAAGGAAAAAGGACGCAACCCACACATTTTTCAGGAGACCCAAAAAACATGTTGTGATGATTTTAGGTCAGTGGCAAATTGTGAAGTATACGCAAGTTTGAAATGCGTTGAGACTGATGAACAGGTTTTTAATTGACTTTATCTGATATTAATTCAATATTTTTATTTAAAAAAAAAACCTTTTTATAAGTCTTTTTTCTTGATGGCAATTTCCATTGGCCCTTCTTTTTTCAAACTTAAAAGCTAAATTTAGATACTAATTTGGCATTTACAGCTTACACTTATTTTATAGATCGTCTATCAAGTTGTGTACATTGTGATTATCTAAAACAGCTGTTTTGAAAAAACTGTAGGTTACGTCCTTTTTCCTTTCCACAGTCGATATGTTTATGAAAAATATTCCGATTGCATGACTGTTGTTCCTTTGTTCGGGAAAAGAAAACGTGTATCCTGCTCGATTTGGTGGCGTTATCGTTTCATTCGCCGAAATAACTTACACGTTTCTTGCTTAATTTTCAAGCCCCACAAATCACTTTTTCATCACCGAAAACCGCATACTATGTATTTTTATTTCTTTGTCAGCAGATTTTATTTGAAGATCGGTATCTACACAATGCGCCCAAGTCGTTATGTTTGCGATTTTATTAATCGTTAGTGTTGCCACCAGTAAACATTATATAATATATATTTGATAGTTTAGTCAGGTATTTTTGCGGAAGTCTGACACATCATCATGATTAAAATTTAACCGGTAATCGAATACATTGTAGTGTTAAAGTAAGTATAAACTATTATAGAATTTACGTTTTACTCTATAGCAGGAAATTTAATATACATACATATATTACATATTATAACATTGTGGCGGGTTTCGATATCCAATCAGCCGCACTAAAAATGTTGCTGGTTAAAATCAACTGTTAAATAACGCAGCCAATACCTACGGATGTGACAGCACCCCAACCCTTTACACCGTTTTTAAAAAGTATATTTATTGTATATTTGAACAAAGGTGATATTGACTGTGAAAATGTCGCGAATTTATTAGCGGAGGATGAAGACGAAAGACTAAACGTTATGTATGTTGGTATATTGGCTAGCCGTGTTTATGAATGTTAGTCCCACTCATTTTGCCGTGGTCTTCATTTTGACGCAGCTTTTAGAAATTTTGAATTTCAGTATCGATCTGGTTTCTCTCTGCGCCTCTGCTGTTGTATAATAAATATTGACATTAAAATGTCGGTTCTCCCACGCTGTATCGTCCGAGAGCAACGCACATATGGTAGAGTGACCAGATCAAATATATTTTGTGAGTCAATCAATATTCAGCAGCTGACTTGCTCACGAAATGTTCCAATTTGTTTTCGCAGTAAATATAATAAAATATATGAATTTTGAATATTTTTTTAATATGAATATTTGTATTTAAGAAGTACCTAATCATATTTTTTGTTTATTGACTTGGCACATACTTGGTAGAGTTCCATTACAATTGGGTAAAAATAGCAACGTATTTAGTTCTACAGTTTTTTATATTTATTAATTGAAAGCTATTTCGGCTTTCACCATCGTCAGAACTATGATTAAACTTACATTTTTCTCAGCTATATATACTGGCTCCGAAGAGATACACAATGCATCATGTTATTCACTCTAACATCCTAATTCAAATAACAACTATAATATTACATTTACTACATATTACTACATAGACTCTAGTCTTAGTGTTTCGAAGAACGATAAGCAATCTTTAGATATATATTTTTCTATTGATATATTTATACGTTATTAACAAAGTGGATAATGGATTGAAAATAAATTAGACTTATCTTCAATTTTCATCCAAGCGTCTTGGCTATAAGTTGTAATGCCAGATATTTTTTTGACATTAAAAAAATGTAATAAATAAATACACACTATTTCCGTCGGCACATCGAGCATTTTGCACGGTCGCAGTTTCATGCTGCGCTTTAAGGCAAATAAATAAATTGCAATTCAATCAACAGTTGTTTAAGAAGGAGACTGTTGGTGAATAAAATAGATTTTTTCCAAAAAGTTGTTTTATTAGTCATCCTAAGACTAATACGTGACGCATCCTACGACATTATTGAGTGATGGATTACTTACTATTTACTTATGTAAAATTCAAAGGTCATCAAATTTTTCCGACCGTTTTTCATTTAACATTACTAAAGAAGACCACCGCCCACCGTTTTAATCGAGTATATTTATTTTTAGAGAAAACCCCTACCAAAGACCGGTTTTTGGGGTGAGCCGGCTCAGGAATCGAAAAAATGGGTAAATTCTCATTTCTGTCAAATAAAACAGATTTAATTTTCCTGGGCACCATAACACAAAAAACATTTCTGACCACATACTGCAAAATATTTTTTTTATTCACTTATGATATGTATCATTTATGAACGTTGTTTATTCAACCACAATATTTGAAAACCTATTCGATCTGCACTTGTAGTACACAAAGGAAACTGCACTGTATCATTTTTTTTGGCTTTTACCTTTGAATGCTCTACTGGAAAACAGTTTTTTCAGTTAATGCAAACGGAACTTAAAAGTTTAAACATGAAATTGGTCAAAGTTCAGTTTGTTAAAAGTAATAATATACTGTACAAATAATCATAGCAAGAATTTTTTTCACTGAAATTGATGACAAGTTCACTGAACAGTAAAAAAACATTAGGTTACACTTAACTTTACAAAACTATAAAAATGATTCTTATTCTACACGTTTGCTTAACAAAATTCAAACTATTTTAGAGATTTTTAAATAAAGTGACAGAGATTAAACTAGTAGCTCACCACTAATTTTAAAATAAAAATAAAATATTTAGACCATATTATTTTCAGTCTGCCCTGCGTTTTTTTATGTATCGAGTGTGCTTCTGAACAATCGATGCAGATTGGGAACATGGATCTCTGAGTCAGCATATCAACCCGTAATAGCCAGAAAATCGCAACTGACAATATATAAATTTGACAGATTTTTTTTTAATTACTCTCGTACTTTGTTCGATAGAAATATCCATTTTAATAATTTATTATAATAATAATTATTTATTTACAATTCAATAAATAACAAAATAATATAAATAACGTTAAAAGTCATGAAAAAAACGCGACCCCAACTCTGACATTTACAAATGGCTTAATTCCGACTACGATTCCGACTCAGATTTAAAAAAATGCAAAATTTTATAAATTACTTTTGCGTTTTTTTATATTCTATGTAGGGCCGGCTTGAGGATTTCGGCGTATCTCAAAACAATAACTAAATGATTGGATAGTGCTAAAGTCTTAGTTCGGCGCCTATGCGCCTGTGTACGCCGCACACTTCGCACACGCTACGAGTCGGCCCTGACTTTGCATAACTTTTTGCCGGAATCACCCGTTTTTTTAGTACTCTAACTCCACCCAAAACATCACGACTCTGATTGTGTATACCGGTTATGAATATATCTGATACAACCAAATTATATTTACTGAAGAATTTTTCAGTATCTACACTATTAACCGGGCACCAAATTTATTTGAATGCAGCTCAGCCGAACTTACGAAGCAACTCGTATCGGTAGTTTTGTAGTTGTCAATATAATATCTTGGCCATATTCATATAAAGAAAAAAACTGTAGACAAAATAATATATCGTTATATATTTGTATAATAGTAACATTTCTTTGAAAAATAAAATTACATGTTTTATGATTATAGCAAAAATTAGCATCTATTGTGAATTTTAGCATATATTATCCCAAATTTTTTAAAATACGGGTTTATTCATACAGCTGGCTTTAAAGCGATGATCACTGCCAGTTTGTATGTTCTCATATAAAACGTCACGTGAAAAGTATTTTTCTGAGATTTCCCTCCAACGTTCAAGGTACACGGTTACCGTTTTCTCTTAAGTTTACTTTTAGACCTCTGCGACAGCGACACGAGTAAATGTGCAAGTGGACATAGACAACTGCAAGTACATGTGGTGCTGCGCGACGACTCTGCCAATGGTTTTGAATGAGTGGGCTTTCGATGTTGATGTCATGTGTCGCGCGACATGTCTTGTTTTGACCTGTCGCTTGCCGCCGCATTCAGTATAAAAATTTTACAGTGGATGATAACAAAATATTAATAAATCTGGTGTCACGGCATCCTTCTCTATACGACCATCTTCTTTAATGTTTGAAAGATGGAATAATTAAGATTAAAGTGCTTTTTTATTAACTTATTATATGATCCTTTATCTGATCTACTTTTAAATATATGCTGTACAGTGAAGCCCCGAGTCTACGTTTTCCATGGGACCCTTATATAAAAACGAAAATATTGATTTATTTCATCTATTTTTATTGTGGAATACAGAATATGTATTTTTGGTTAATTTCTCAATAGTAAGTTGTCTATTTTCAGTTACTTAAATTTAACAATTACTTCATCTACGAAATCTCTTTTAGCTATTTTAACCCGTTTTTCTCTTGGGTTTTTTTCAATTTCTCAAATTATTTTCAGTTTATCAGCTAGAGTTCCAATTTTCTTGATGGTGTGCATTTTTATTTTGATTTATTGTTCATTACTAAGTGTCTTACTTCTAAAGCAATAATCCATCATCATCATCCTGTTCTTCCTCTTAAATTTGTTGCACAGTTACATAATATATCCTTAATCAAATGCGTCGACCAATCTCTATAGAATACAATAATTAACTGTCGCATACGTCGAAATGTATGCCATATATGCAACAGACCCGGCGCTACGATACTTGCAGCTATTGCCTTCTGGGTCGCGTGTCGCTGCAGCGAACATCGAAAATTCAACTTTATTTTCCCTTGCCGCTTATATTGTCCGCTTGAGATATCTTTGGTTCCTATGAAGGGGGCTATGGCATATCTATGGAAATGTCAATTGTTGGCCATGGATAAGATTTCCATTATAATAGTTTGAAAAATATTTCTTAATAAAAATTAGCAATTGAATAATGTAACTGTCTGTATATATTGTTTGATCAAAAACTATCCATCTGCCAAATGCGAATTATAAAATGTTCAAACAAAATTTGAAAATTTATCTTTAAAAATATTCGGTTCATCGTTAAAAAAAAGATTCCCACATGTCTTAAAAAAATTGCAAACATACTTTTCAGAGTTCCCAAAATCGCCTCCTCATCAAGAACGGAAAGGTGGTGAACGACGATGAAATGCAAGATGCAGACGTATACATCGAAGACGGAATTATCAAGTAAGTTCTTAACTTTCTTATCATTACTACTAACACGATCTATCTGGTGGATCGCCAAAGCCGAACCGCATCTATCAAATCGTCATTATGAGTTATTACTGCGCCACCGAAAATTCGTGAGGAAGCCCATCGGATTATGCTTCTAGCTTCTGCGCCTGACTGAGAGTATACCTGAGAAAGAACCAGAACATTTGTGCATACTCAACTTTTTCATTCTTTTTTGTACTTAGTGCCTTTTTCATTTCCTGTATTCATATATGCGGAACGTTTATTAGTTTCGCCGCTCTTTCAAAATTTACCCGCATCCATGAATTTGAGATGAAAATTTGCAATTTTAATAAAAATAAACACACATATATGTATGTTATGTATATCGAACCTTTCCCTATACGTTAGAGGTCTGCACGGGCCCGGGCCCCTAGCCGGGCCGGCTTCTGGCAGGTAAGTGCAATTGAGAGTCGGGATCGGGCCGGGCCCGGGTAAGGAATTTATTTCTTCAGAAAAATGTTTCAGACTATGTTCGTGTTATAAGTCTGCCATGATGATTTTAATTATTACCCGTTCTATAGAGAATCGTAAATTGTTGTAAATTTGTAAAAGACGGGTTTTTTTCGGGCTGAAGAGTATTAATCTGGGCTTCGGGTCGGGTTCGGGTAACAAGTGTGGTAATAGATTCGGGATTTTAAGCTCTGACCGGGTAATTTTGTAAAATTTCGGCCTCTACCATACGTCAAGTATTGTAACATTAAAATCGAAACTTTACAGGAGAGTGGCTTAAGGAAACAAAATCTTAGTGTAAGTCGAGCTTTTGATTGTTTTGCACCAACTTTGGCACGTTCACTGTGCCGCCAATAATAAATATAACATATATATATATATATTAACATATTTATGACGTACAAATAATAATACAAAATCTTTATTCCTCTAAGTATGTAACTAGATGTGACACAAACATTGGAATAAAAACAATGAAAATTAAATACCAAAAAAGATTTTACACAAAAAAACTGTCGAATCCATCATAAATATTAAGTATTTCGATTTCAAATTGTTTGCAAGAATTTCACGAATATCTAATATTATACAATATATACATTACAATGTAGGATTATTCTGTGAGTTCGCGTATTGACTCGCTTCCAAAATATCGTATTCATTGACGGCTTTCATTCTGTCCATTCGTATTTTTCTTTTCGACTTAGTATTTGTCATAAAGTGACATTAGCGAAAGTGGTTTTTGATAAACCATTAGATTAGCAAACAGCGTCTGACTACCGAGACGGATAAATGGCTCGATGTGGCTTCCTCTACGAGCGTCGACTACCATACCACTCGTCGATGTATCCTGAATCATAGTACATACTATAAACAGCGTGTATATACGTGGACACGAAGAGTTTCGGAAACGTAAAAAACTGTACTGTATTTATTATTGCTTCTATCGCCCTGTCTAATTAACATATCCGGTGCGAGTCTGGCTCGTTCCGTACAGGGAGTGATCGAATGCGCTCGGCATGCAAATCAGCGTCCACTGCTCGCCGATTAATAATGCAAGTATTGTACATATCGTCCGCTCGTGTCACTCTAAACGTTATGCGTTAGAAATTAATATATACCCACGTAACCAATCAATTAATAATATTTTGCGGTATGAAAGTATTCATATATCATTAAAAAATATATTTATTTATCATAAGGTTTGTTACCGGCGACTCTTCTGTCGGCGGGATCTTTAGTTATTCAAGTGAAAGGATGAATTCGATCAGGCTTCAGTTTTAGTTTGTTAATGACAAAACTTATTGAAGTGTACAAAATTTACCAATCCAAATTTGATATTTCATCGAGCACCCTCAGTCGATATCTTAAGTAATTAAATATTTCTGCGCAGGAGCCTAAATTGTAATCGTAAGACTTCAGACAATTATATCCAGTGAAACGTCACATTTTCACATAGCATACGTCATTAACCGCACGAAAAATATTACTTGAAAATGTTCACCTTTTTGGTGAAACGCCGTTGGGTGCGATTTATTTTTAAATTACTCAAATAAAAAGTAAAGCCGGTGATCGAACTCCCGATGCGAGGTGATGGACCCTCGCCAGACAAATAGATTTAATACCGAAATCGAAACCGTTCCAGCCGAAGCCGAGTGGAAACCTTCTAGGTCAGCTCGTATCAACCACCGCGTCGCGACAAATTTAGCCATAAACGATGGCACTCCAGTCTCTAGAGATTTGTGATTCAGAAGCCACAACCGACTCATGTTATTACTCAAAGTTAACCGATCTTCGATAGTAGCTCTACTGAATGACAATATGTCAGTATTATTGATTTGTTTAATGCTGTATTAAATACACAGATTATTAATTTAACGAAACAAAAATAAATTTTGAAATTCACAATGTATAATATAATATGAGGGTCAGGTGAAAAACCGGAAAACCTACGACATGTAATATTTTGAGTCAACCACTACTACATTATTGATTTTTTTGTATCATACTACGTAATTTTATAATTTAAGATTTCGACTGAAGGTGCTTGGTGGAATTTCAATATTAAATTTGAATCGTTCAAATTATGTACACTCCCACAGATTTTGTTACTAACGACCCGGGTTTCGCCTTTCGGCATCTTCAGGCGTTCAAGCGCACGGATGAACTTGAACTGACAGTCACTTCAACTCAGTTCAACTGTTCAGAACGGTCAGTTCAAGTTCAAGGCACTTGAACGCCTGAAGATGCCGAAAGGCGAAACCCGGGTCGTTAGTGACAAAATCTGTGGGAGTGTACATAATTTGAACGATTCAAATTTACGTAATTTTAGTTAATAACTCAGTTTTGGACTTATATCCGTATGTATGACAAGCCGAAAAATTGAATTAATTCAAAAGACTACGATTCCCTGTTTATCTTGCATTTAATATGATGATTGATTAATCTTGAGGCCAATCTCTATATGTTACGGTCTTGGATCTGACAGAGGAACGTTTCTCACGCGGACAGCGTTATGTAAAAATATCAAGAGCAAAGAACCCCGCAAAACTATAATCTGTGCTTGATAAAAACGGGAAAATCAAAGTATCACGTACAGTCTAGTACTTAAATAAAATGACTAATAGGTATTATAATACACGTAATATGTTCGTATATATATGTATATTATTAGAAATAGAATTATTTAAATTAACAGCCAACAAATACTATTAAGATACAGGCTTACATATAATTAAATAACAGTTTAAAATATGTGCATTCATAGCTATGGGTACCTATACTTTTCAAAGCTTTATTTATATTTAACAAATATCTTATATTTGAGGCCCCAAGCACGCGCTTCGTGCGCTTGTAGTGTAATCCGCTTCTGCAAGATAATATGCATTCATATCTTTGGGTATACATTATTTAATTTAAATATTTTAAAAAGTGATTATATTACAAATACTGAGCGAAGCCGAGTTAACCAAAATTAATTAGTATATAAAATGTGATCGTCTTGAAACGCATTCACTGATTTTTCAACATCCGTTGTTCTTTGCTTCTTCCGATCATTGTATTTTATGATAATACTAGCTGGCCCGACGAACTTCGTACCGCCTCAGAATCAATAAATGTTGTGTTAATTTATTGGATGAGTTAAATTCAGTTTGAATGAATACTCAAAATGAATTAAGTTCAATAAATGTTCAAAATTCAAAATGAAAAGTATTTTAATATCATTGAAATGATGTAATTCACGTGGCACAGTCAATAGATTTAAAGAAATGCAGTCGATCAACGATTTGATTTTGAAGTTTAATGATCCACATCTTTGTTCTTTGCTGCAAGAATTGCTCGTTCAATCAACCAATTGTGATTTTTGTGATTAGATGTTCGGGAACATTTTGTTGATGAAGCCGTCTTTCGTTGAGACGAAATTGCAAAAAATCGGCAGAAACGAAATCAATCCGTTCGATTCGTCGACAGGAACACGGCCGATACCGATAGTCAGCAATTGCTTGGAGAAATCTTCGGCAGATGGATCGTTTAGCAATGCAACTCGCATGTTTGTCGTCAGCAGAGGCAAGCGTTTATTTCATCGGCAACGGTCAATCTTGGAATGACTGGTAGTGTTTGGCTGAAATCGCCAGATAATAGAATCATTGCGCCTGCAAAACATCTTGAGTCACTGCGCAGATCTTTCATAGTTCGGTTGAGTGCTTCCAATGCGCGTTTGTGCGCCATTGTGCATTCATCCCAGTTGATGATTTTACTCGCTTCCAAAACTTCGGCCATTGCTGAGTGTTTCGCAATATTGCATGTCAGTTTTTCAGTCGTTTGGAGGTTTCACGGAAATTTCAACGCTGAATGAGCCGTTCGGCATGCTTTTATCAACGTAGCCGCTATTCCAGAAGAAGAAACTGCTACAACAATTTCGGATCTCGCACAAACAGTGGCCATAATCAATGACATGCAGAATATCTTCCCTGTTCCACCGGGCGCATCGAGGAAAAATAAGCCACCATTTCCATCATCAATTGCATTCATTAACGTATCGTACACTTCCTTCTATTGTGGGTTCAACAGTGGTATATTCGTTCGAAGTGATTGGTCCAATGCATCTCGACCATATTCACGTTCACGTTCCAATTCTCGATTGAAAGCGACGTTCATTCCACGATCTGGTGTTGGCATTCCTAACTTGACTAACAAACTGCCGCACATGAGGAAACACATGTCTTCGATCTAAAGCAAAGCCTGGTTATGTATCTATTCATTCATCTCGAGATCGAGATTCCCTGAACTGACACGAATTTGATGTAAATGTCTTCTGACATGTCATCCTTGTACCTTGTTCTACAGTTCACATGGATTCGATGGGAAGCATGTCAAAATAATGATAGAAAATTATGTGCGTATCTGGAGACACAGAAAGAATTTCTTAAATGCGACCAAGAGCATCAGTAGTCATTCGGGTGATCAGGAACCGCATCGCTTTGCTTTCGACGTTAACATGTCTTCGATGTAGCGTCGAAGTGTAGACCAACGTTCGTGCAAACATCGTAATATTGTTGTCAAAAAATGTATCATACCTAATTATAAACATAACCTCATTTCAATATTATTCGATTTTCTTTCGTTTTAATTTCATATCATCGATTATACTCTAAATTTAAAATTATTTAAAAGTCAATCGTATAAATACAGTGCCATCTAGTGTCATCTACCTGAACCCAGCATAAAACGACATGTCATTATTTGAAGCTGTTCCTCATTTGAAAATCTTGTTCTGTATGAAGATATTAATTTTCTTTATAATTTCTTTTCCGTGATATTTTTCCGATATTTTAATGCTTATTCTGCTATTCTGGCAAAGACAAATTTAATAAATCAAAGATCATTGAAATCCGTGCTGTAATTCTCGAGATATACGTGGTGTAAATAACCCCACTTTGTTCTATATATATATAGATTATAAACTATAATAAAACACTGTTACTTACTTTCGCGCATGGTGAGTGCCTGCCGTTTTTATTGTGCTTACTATTATGAATGTCTAAAGCGTTTTTCCTGTATGTACTTTTTTATTCGGATATTTTTTGTTTCAGTCGCTCTCTAGTTAGATTTAGTTTTAGTAGATACGTACATGCTTCTTATTCCTGGGTTCATCCACAAGTTACGTTTATTGGCTTGAATATTCTGTGACACAATACGCAATTCAGCACTGTATTTTTCAATAGATAGTTCAAGTTACATAGTTCTTTTCTAGCAATATTTTTTGTCTCATTAATATGATTATGAATTGCTTAAATTTATTTACGACAATGTACATACATTTTTAAGACTTCATGCGAGTGGCGCGTAGATGTTAGCTGTTATGCGCAAACAAATTTAATGTTAAAAATAAATAAATAGACGCCCGTTAGTTGCAAGCCCCTGTCTTTTGATACGCTCCGTAAACCTAAAGGCCTCTGTCGGTCGCACTTCCGATCCGCCGCACACATTACTATTATATAATAATATAAAGCATCGCGCATCACTGTGATATTGCGCTCGGTGTGGGAAATCGTACACTTGCTCTGGGTATGCCAAATCAAAAGTTTCAACTTATTCCCCGTTTACAGCTAGCTCCTAATAGAAAATTTCACAAACCGAAACGATCTTTTTTATATATATAGTATGTACACTTGAGAGTGTAAAAAATGTTTAAAATCTAATATTTATTATGATTTTTTCATGAAAGCGTGCGCTATTTATTCTCTGCATTTCGCGGACCGGCGTCGACACGCTCCTATCAAATCCGAGCCATGCACCATATCAAAGTATCGTTTGTGTTCTCAGGGAAATCGGCCGAAACTTGATAATCCCGGGCGGCACTCGCACCATCGACGCATCAGGAAAGTTGGTGCTCCCGGGGGGGATCGACCCCCACACACATCTCGAGCTGGAAATGATGGGGGCCAAGACGATCGACAACTTTTACAGTGGAACCAGAGCGGCCGTTGCGGGAGGCACCACCACTATAAGTCAGTCCTAAAAATCGATCTGCATTCGCATCGTTGATAATTTGTCGTCTACCGGGGAATTTTGTTCTAAGTTACGAGATAATTTGAATTGTTTTAATTGCATCATTCGAATAATTGTGTAAAGTGAGAATAATTCTATGAATACTTTTGCGTTTTGTTTGCAACACTACTACACTCTTTTGTTTATTATAAAAATTCGATCTGCAGTTATTCGCAGGCAGATAAGAGACTCGTCTCTAATTAACGATAGCAGTCATTCTTCTCAGAAGCGATGCCATTGTTCGCGATCTGCAAGTAAAACAATTGCACTCACTGAATGCTATCTTTTTTCCAGTTGACTTTGTCCTACCTCAGAAAGGAGAGTCTCTCTTGGAAGCCTACGACAGATGGCGGAGCCTGGCGGACGAAAAGGTACTATAACACCCTGGAAGAAGTCACGAAAGCGGAGACGAACCTAATTTATTTTAATATGTATTATCTATCTGTCATGGTTGGTATAATACTGCTGGTATAATAATATTGTCGCCCGCTGTGGTCTAGACCAGTGCTTCCCAACCTGGGGTCCGCGGCAGAACATGTTTTGTATTGAGCGGGGCCGCGGATTATTTTTTTCAGATTTAGAAGGCCGTGGTATGAATTTTTTTGGGAAGCACTTCTCTAGAGTCTAGACCAGCGGTTCTTAACCGGTGCACCGCGAGCCTATTGCAACTGCACCGTGAAAAGATTGGTGAAAACGAAAAAATTCACAAAATAATAAAAACCAAAAAATCCGCAAGACAGTGAAAACCGAAAAAGTCGTTGGCGAAATTATGTTATATAATTACACTGTTTTTTACATAGAGAATCTTAAGTTTCGAAAAAATTACCAGTAGCACTAAAACCTGTACTAGATCAAGTTGTAAATATGGTGAATTTCATAAAATAAAGACCTTTAAAAGCACGCATGTTTAAAAAACTTTGCATTTCTATGGAAGCTAAGTATGAGTGTTTGCTTTTTCACACTGAAGTCAGGTGGTTATCTAAGGGTAAAGTTTTATGTTGATCCATAGAATTTAAGAATGAATTGTTAATCTTTTTTCGAAAAGAAGGTATGGATGATTTTGTTAAATGTCTTCAGAATAATGATTCGTATGCTAAAGTGGCATATTTAGCGTATTAAATATTTTTAATTACTTAAAAACGTCAACACAAGCATTCAACGAAAAAACATTTTTTTTGACATCTATTGACAAATTGACAGGATTTCGGAAAAAAATAACGGGAAAAATTGAATAATAGAAAAAAAAGTAAATATCGATTACCATAAGTTGACAACACGTAACCGACATTTGTCAAATTTTACAGGAGAGCCAAAAAACTGTATAAATAAATAAGTATGAGGAAATCAATGAAACTTGGAGTAAAATAATTATGCATATTTAAAATAATCTGTTGACACAATATTAATTAAATAAACTTTTTATTAACATGAATGTTTGATACGAGTTAACAATTTAAATTTTGTTTCTTCTTTTATGGTGATACAAGGAAACAATTCCAAATATTTTGATCAATTCAATGCACCTGTTTTAACTTCATCCATGTAATAATAGAAAAAATATACATAATTGTTATGATTTTTTTTAAAATCCAGTTACGGATTGTCCACTCTCCAATACAAAATGTTGCAGTAAACATGTTGGAATGTTTTCTAACCTATTTTCAAATAGTAGGAAAACAATGTAGCTCTATTACTATCTTCTGGCAGTTTGGTGGGTCTTTTTTTCTGTTACGTGTTTCCAACATTAGAACAATAAATTACGAGATGTCAATATTTCAATAGAGCTTGAAAAAACAAAGAAAATTATATGCATAACTCATTTCATGAAAAAATGTCGGTTACGTGTTGTCAACGTATGGCATTCGATATGTTTCCTTCACTTATTAACGAAAACATTTCAGAGGGAAATATTTCCGCAATAATAGAACATTTAACTTTATTGGAAGAAAAGATTGCACATTATTTTCTTTCCTTGAATATAGAAAATTATGACTGTATACGAAATCCATTTGCTACGATTGATACATCGTATTGTGAATTTTCATATGCAGAAGAAGAAGAATTAGCCTCATTGTCGACTGATCGTACTCTTAAAAATTAAATTTTCCGAAATGACATGGTGGGCTTTTGGATTTCTGTCCAAGAGGAATATCCAGTTTTTTACATGAAGGCACTGACAATTTTGTCACAGTTTTCAACATCATAATTGTGTGAGCTTGGTTTCTCAACAATCACTATTATGAAAACTAAAACACGAGAAATACTTACGAATTTAGACGAAGAAATGAGGGTAGCCATATCAAATATTCGACCTAATATTTCTGATATCTCCGAAAGCCAACAAGCTCAGGTATCATATTGTTAAGCAGGGACGTCATTTTGGGTTGCAAAAGGGTGGAAAATCTAGAGGAGGGGCAAAGAGCACCTTTAAATATTAATACAAATATTTTTAATAAAACGCGTATAAATATTTATTTATTATTGTTAGAAATTATGTGACCCGCTTGAATTTTTAGAAATGATTTTTTTTTAAAGCCTTAATTACTCAATCTATGTGATCCGCGACATGATTTTTTTACAAAATTTAAATCAAATTTGACCCACTTGCGAAAAAGGTTCGCCATCCCTGGTCTAGACTCTAGTTGGTTAGAGCTTGCTCTACCGACCAGGCGAGTCCGGGCTCGATTCCCGGTAAGGTCAATTTCAAATTTAGATATTTTAATTTTGAGACTTAAGTCGTGGGTGTTTGTGATGTCAATTTATCTCGAGTTGATCTCGAGTGACTTACAATAAATTCTCGTCGAGTTTTTTTCGAGATCATATCTTTCAACTTCTTCCGAACATTTTCTTAAAATATTTTTTTTTTTAAATATATGAATAAATACCATTGGACTAAAGTGCTCAAGTTCGAGGTGCTACAGTTATGTTGCATAAGGATATTAAAGTCCTAATTGAGTAGGTGTCTGCTTTTCTTTTGATCAGTCTCATACATTCTTGATGCCCATGGCTTCTGGTTGATTGGATTAAATCAGTGATGCACAAACCGCGGCCCGCGGGCCGCATGCGGCCCTTTTCAATTTTGTGGCGGCCCTTAAATCTTTTTCTCAAACATATTTTTTTCACGTAAAACATTTATTTAATAAATGTAAGTAAGCTTTTTCTTCAATGAATGAGATTAAATCGGTTCATAGAAACAGGCTTACAAATATGATGTCAAATTAAAAAAAAAATAGTTAAAAATTAACAAAGACCAAGAATGTATTCACTTATAAATTAAATATAATAAGCATGTCCTCATAATCCTTTTTTTGCATGGCTTATTTTTTTTTCGAAATAACACGGTCAAAAAGATATAATGGAACCATTATATCATTTATCATTAACTCATTTATCTAAATTCAATTAATCTTTTTTACACGGTTTTAAGGTTGTTTTACATGTAACGTACATACGTTATGTATAAAAAAGGATTGAGCGTACTTTATTTTTTTTTTCTTTGCGGCCCGAACCCACGATAATTTGTTTAATGCGGCCCGCTAGAAGGTAAAGGTTGTGCATCACTGGATTAAATGGTATGATTTAAGTTCGCCATAACACTTGATATGTTCATTTTTGGATATTTGTCAGGACGGCGACTCCTAGCTGTCCTTGCAACAGATGGACAGACAAAGTGGAAAACAAATTGGTCAATATGTTGTTGGAAAGAGAAAGCTCAGTATCTTTGGACTTATTTTATGTATAGATTTAGATTAAAGCTGTTTTATTGCTTTTGCATTGAAATTTCTAGCGATGGAAGCGATTTATGTCCAGTCCCTTATAAAAGCCCCCATATGAAATCAAGCAGCGATAAATTAAAATTTTATGTCAAAACATTATTTAATTTTTAAAAAATAGTGGCCCAACATTACATAGAGCGACTCCCAATCTTTTACTCAATGAATTCAACCCACATTTGTTTGAGCAATGAATGTAAGGAAATCATCGTAATATTCATGTTATTTTTTTAATCAAATCCTCGCTTTATAGCCTTATGATTTCAATATAAATAAAAATCCAGCTTGTGCTCTCGACAATTTGGTTAAAATAAGATTTTCACACCTTGGATATATTACAGGTCTGCTGCGACTATGGGCTCCACGTCGGTGTGACCTGGTGGTCTGAGTCAGTGAAAAAAGAGATGGCCATTCTATGCGATGAAGAACACGGTGTGAACTCTTTCAAGATGTTCATGGCTTACAAAGATGCTTGGATGCTCGATGATTACGATCTGTACTCAGCTTTCGAAGCTTGCTCTGAACTCGGAGCTGTCCCACAGGTGATTTTGGTTGAATACAGTATATATGCCGACAAGTTTACTTGTGAACTGTTTGAAATAAACCAAAAGATCGTTGGAAAACATAGCATCTCATTGATAAATTCATCTTTTTTGATAAACTTTTATTCCAAAAAAATATTTTCTTTTTAATAAGAGTAATACATTTTCAAATGGGTAGCTCATCACTATTGTCTTAAATAGGTGTAAAAAAAATGAGAGCATTTATTACTTAGCACACAATTCTTTTGATGGCCATTTGTGCTACTAGACAAAGTAATTTTATTATTGGAGATTTATGTTCTTCATATAAGGTGTAATGTTTAGGTTCATGCAGAAAACGGCCATATAGTGGCGAAGAATAGCGAAAAGTTAGCTGCAAAGGGAGTTACAGGGCCAGAAGGACACGAGCTTTCAAGAAACGAGGAGGTGGAGGCCGAAGCAGTCAACAGAGCATGTGTGATTGCTAATCAGGTAATATTGACTCCAAATGATTTGATTATGAATAATATAATGTTATATCTTATGAAATAAATCTACTTTAGTGGTAGTGTGATATAGATATAGTGTGTATTATTCACTACTAAAGGTATTAAATATAATAAATACTACTTATGGAATGTCAAAAAAAATCCTTGGCATGACAATGATAATATTGACATCAGTGATAAAAAATTTTAGTACTTTACCACTGATTACCACTTAACAATAACTTTTTATCACAAGCCTTTATCAAAAAAAAATAAAAAAATAGAAGGATCAAATTGAATGGAATGATTATAATACAGGGGCCAAGTTTGTTTACCACCACCACCCGTTGTGTATATGCAGCCAACTTTTAATGGCCGAATACAGGGGCCGTCAGACTTACTTATTCTTTCGAAAATAAAATGACAAATAGTGTAAAATTAAAGTCTTGACTCTAAATTACTGGACGCTGGAGGAGCCGATACATTACTGGACACGGCCATTGATCCAGCCCTCCATTGGATATATCTTCACTTCATATTACTTAAATATAATAGCTTATGAGGCTATTTATCAGGATTTTAAGCAAGTCGCTGCGTCATATGGAGTGCGAGTAGAACTCACAGAAGATAGATTTTATGCAACTTTAAGTGGAAACTACCAAGTCTTGGACACATAGCCACATCCTCCAAAGACAATCCCTGCTAAAAAAAAATAATTTGGATAAAAAGCAGTAGTGGGTAGAGGAGAGCAAATGTGATCATATTAGAGAGTGTGCAAATCGATTTATTGATGTAACTCGATTCTTTAAAGATTATATGTTTTATTTAATGTAAATGCGTTCCTCACTACCTTAGTTCTGTGACTTTCTCGAGAATTTGTATACTTTGAACTTGCAATGGTGATGATTTTCTCGCTCATTTTCAATAACATGTCATCTGTTTTACTTCTTGATTTATACCTGCAAACATTTTTAAATCAAAATTATTTTAGGCCCAAACTCCACTTTATGTTGTCCACATGATGTCAAAATCAGCCGTGAAAGCTCTGACAGATGCCAGACGTCGGGGTCAAGTGAAACCTGTCTTCGGAGAGACTCTAGCCGCCACCATCGGAACAGACGGTAATAAAGAATACTCCATCCGGTGGTTGATTATTGAATAATCGCTATACCATTAAAAGATTATCATGTTTGCTAATTATTCATATGACAATGGTGTCTGTTCATAATCTGCTATTATTTTATTTACTAATTGAGTTTGTCCATCAAAATTTTAACAGACGGGTTTATCATAGCATGATATTTGATTGAGTATTTAGAAACCTTGGGATGCCACCTAGTTTTAACAAAATATAATTTTAAGAAAATCTCGATTTTCAATCGTGTTGTTTTCTTAATCAATATAAAATTTAAAATATAAAATTTCATCACCTTCAAGATCAAACCGAGTAGAATGTCAAATCATGTTATAAAGGTTATATTTTATTTCGACCGTGATGGCTTTCAAATAATATGCCTCAATTTTTTTTAAATATCTTCAATTGTATAGAAATACTCAATTCAGCAATTTTACAGGAAAAACATAAAACCCGTAGTAATAAAATAGGACAAAGATCTCAATTCTACATATGACTGTACCTTTGAGCCCAATCCCGACAATCAATATTAGGTAGGCAGAGAGTCGACGGAAAACAAAAAGAACAGCAAGCAGTCTACGAGACGAAAAAGTATGGCAACTTATGCTATAAACTGTATATTATGATCCAAAGTAAGTATTTATTGATAATTAGAAATAAAAATAAAAAAATGTTCTATGCTTTTAGGGAAATGACTTCAGATATAGATGTATAATAAACTCAGATTTTTCTCCGTTTGTGATGGGCAATGTGACTGGACATTGGTCTATTTTCTATGGACACATGTTTCCGTGTGTTTATGTCGTCTAGCAAAACGTCAAAATAAAAAACATAAATTAATGTTATTGTATTCTTACTATTAAAAATCTGTAGTATATGGGAACCTTAAAATATATTATATGATAATAAAAAATATACTCTTACGAAATAACTAACCACTCATCAATAATTACTATTATCTACAAAAGTAGAATTAGAATAGAATAATATTGTAGCACGGCTCATACTGATTTTTATATGGTCTGTCGGTCGCACTGAATATTTTAAGATATACATATTTTTTAATTCATTCAATTTTCGAGAGCAATTTCTGGGACAATGCAATAAAAAAAGAACATTATTATAACAGTCGATTGTTGCAAAATATTTTACACTGGACTCCCTTTTTACACGATTTCGAAATAACACAGTGCTACATATCTTGCATGGACTTTCTTATATGACTTGACACAGCTAATAGATTATTACCACGTTCAAAAAGCCTTTCAAACCTAAAACGTATAATCAATGCATGCGTAAGCACAAGCATATAAAAAAGAAATTGTACAATATTCGTTGAACCTCATGAAAATAATCAATTAAAACTCTCTCTGTTAATAATTTTGCATTTTCAATTTTAATACATTTAAATGTAATGTCAAAATGTTGACCATACGATTTGACAGATTTGAAATAGTCCAAAACAATCGAGCGACAAATTTGAATTGTCAAAACAACAAAACAAAATGGCCGCCTTTCAAAAAGAAAATCGAACGGCGGCTATTTTTGTTTTGTTATACTGCAGTGTAAAAAACATTTAAATCTACGAATATTTTAGTTTTTCGACATTGTAAGTTAATTTTAATATGCCTATAACCTCCCCGGAAGTGCGAGCTTAAAGGTTGTCAAAGTTTTATTGCAATCGGACCTGTGACATTCGAATCCATAGATGCCGAAATTTTTGCAAACAAACATACAAAAATTCATTTTTATATATATATAAGATTATTAGGGACGACACCCCCGCCCCCTGTCTTAATGATTTTTGTCATCCTATGTTACACAGTTTCTCAACATTTTAAGAGCTGCCAGCCCTATTGTCTATATGGCTCATGTTACTTTCGCGACATGGTTTTCCAACATTTCGGGGCTTAACACTTCTGCTATCTCAAAGGTTTAATGTCACATTATTTTTTTTTATTTTTACTAAATCTACAAATAAAATAGTAACATTTTTTTTACTATGTATCGAATTCATTTTAAACCTATTGAGCAGAAAGTTTCCTTTTATTCAATTTGGTTTGGACGTAAATTTTGATTATTTACAGTTCAGTGAAATCCTGTTTTCAAGTGCCCGGAATTTTTCGCTATTTGCATATTTTGTTTTACAGTACCGGTTTCTTTTAGTTCTTTTGATAATTGGGTTTATTCTTAAAAAAATCCATTTAGAGAATTAATTACGCTTAGATTTTTTGGCTTATTCAATAAATAGGTTTGCAATTTATTTTTCAAGCCAGTAAATTTTCTGCCTATTTAAAAATGCAACAAAATCCCTCCCGTTGAGGGCAACGGGCTTACAGCTAGTAAGTGATAAGTAATCTAAATATAAACAGGTAGTCCTCGACATACGACCGAGATACGTTCCTGAGCTTTGGTCGTATGTCAAATTTCATACAAAATATGACTTCGCTGCACACCAAATATGGTTTATGTGACGATTTTACAAAAATGAGCTAAATATACAGTTTTTCTATTTTTTCTCAGCCTTCTAAAGTATGAACCATGTAACAATACAACATAATAAATGAGATAGAAAACAAACTATATGCCAACATTTAAAAAAAATCATTTAAATATGAACCACGTGATCTTACTGCACATGTACCGGGTATATGGTTCATATTTTACAGCTATGATTTTACTTTAAGTAGTCGAAATTGCTACCGTCTTGTACACGTCTTTTTTATTTTTATTTATTAATATTTGGCATTACAGCTTATGCCAATGCGCCAAATATTTTAAAGTTGAAAAATCATACGAGAAAAAATCGATGAGAATTTTATTATCTAACTATCTAGTTCTGATGATGGCGTAAGCTGAAATAGCTATCAACCTTTAACTTTTTTTAAAAAACTGTAGAACTGAAATACCTTGATATTTTACCCTATTAAAATGGAGTTCTACCAAGTAAATGCCAAATCAATAAATAAAGAGAATTTTATTGTAAGTCACTCGAGATAAACTCGAGTTAAATGTACATCACAAACACCCACGTCAAGCAAAGTCTAGGGGATTAAGATTTTCACACAAATTAAAAGTGATACGTACAAATTCTTTATGTAGTCAAAAAATAGCAAAAGAGAATCTCCTGCACATATTTCACAGTTTTTGGAAGGCGAAAACTTGGTCAGAGAAAACACCATATTTCCTGGGCTTTGGAGCAACGTCTGCCATTAAACATTATCTCCGAGAAAGCGAGGCAATCTTAAGGACACGATATATATCTTTTTTACTAAGTCAGCTGTGTGCAATGATGCCCCGTGATCCAATTTTTTTTTTTTTAAATCAGTATTTTTTTTCAGTAGTAAGTGCGGATCGTCGTATGTCGAACCGTCGTAAGTTGGGGACCACCTGCATATTCTTCAATAAAAAAGTGTAAATAAAAAAATCGAAAAAATTGAACATTTATTTTGATGCTATTTGAAGATTTCCCGCATTATCGGTTTGTTTTTTACGGTCCCTTGAAAAATGTAGAATCGAAGTTTCACTGAATTATCTACATTTATGGTTAGCAAAGAACATGTTATTCCTTTTGCAGATTGTGAGGGGTATTTTTTGCTTCCGAAACAAGTCCCAAAATTGTATTTGTCTGCTTTGCCGCACGCAAAGGAAGTCAAAGTGAAATTGATTAATAAACTTTTAAAGTGCACCGAATTGTCATTTTTGTATTTGTCATCGTCGGCAACTTACCTTCAATGCAATTATAAAAATAGGGTACCTGTCTACACACATTCATCCCATATGTGAAAATATTTGTTTTTCAGTATCAATGGCCAGCCATTAAGAGTCATACCAACAGATAAAAATCGTGGTAGCTCGTTAATAATAAGTCACTTACGCTGTAAATAAAAATAAACAGCATATTTGATGCAAGTCTCCTAAGAATTATATGAAACCGCTCTGATTTTACTACTGTTTACCACTATTATACTGTACTTTATTTACAAGGGATACTTAAAACTATTTAACGTATTGTAAATAATTTACAGGCCACATCATTAAAATGGAAGATTTATGAACATTTCTGCTATATTTATCGTGCTATATATTATTGTGATCCATGTTTCATTTCATTTATATGCTTATTTTTACCATTCTCATTTCATCAATCGGTGCTGGTGAGTGTAATTTTTTATTACTTGTGTATAACAAAATTCTGTACTATCCACATTTTTAAAATGGCATTGTGTTTGGTGGCCTGTCGCTTTTTTGGGTTTCAATCATCAATAAAACACTTTTTTGTGCTTATTCATTTTTAATCAAATCAATCAATTTAACACAATTTTGTTAGTACAAAAAGTTTCATTTTAATTATTATGTTTGTCAAGCAATCGCCGAGTTATGAGTTTGGTATTAAAAGTTATATAATTGAAGGTTCCCAATGTAAACATGCTTGCTTCCGTCATGCCGCCGGACATGTGATGTCTCCTCCACTGCGTTCCGATCCGGACACTCGTGCAGCCATTATCGAGGCTCTCGCCAGGTATAATATAGTTTATATTATGCTTGATATTCAAATACTTATTACATTACTGATGTACACTTTTTAAAAGAAACATAATGCAACAATGATTCATTTTTGACATATAAAGCGCTAACTTTCAAAATAAAAACCGGCTAAACCAGTTTTCATACAGTTTTGAGTACGATTTAAATATATATATATTTATAAGGAGATATGCATTTCACCTATAAAATGGCAAAACTCTCAATATTTCTGACTAAAAATTTAGGTGGACTTTGAAACCACCTTAAATAATCAACGAGTGAATTTCTACCGGTATTTAAATGAATAAGCCAATCAGTGTACGCCTTTATTTTTACATGCATAGTTGTTAAAATGTACAAATCACATTATAATTCTTAGAGATCACTTTTTACCAATATTACTTTTTCCAATTTTTTTCAAAACTACAAAAAGTTGTTTTAGCCTGTTGTGAATGTGAGCGCTTCATATTTTGTTAAAATAAACTACAAGAGTTTCAGTAGGTATGCATAAATCATTTTTTTTTTTAAACTCAGGGACGATTTGCAGCTGACAGGCAGTGATCACTGCACTTTTACTGAACAGGACAAGAACCTAGGAGCTGGAGATTTCAGAAAAATTCCCAACGGAGTCAACGGAGTGGAGGATCGTATGTCCCTCGTGTGGGAGAGAGGTGTGCATGCCGGTAAGATTTCATGTATAAAAAATGGGTGTTTTTTAATATTCAATCCAGATTTGGCAACATTATGTTTTATAATCCCATCAGGTGTCATGGATCCTTGCCGTTTTGTCGCAGTAACCAGCGCAAACGCTGCAAAGATCTTCAATCTGTATCCGCAGAAAGGAAGAATAGCTTGCGGTAGCGACGCTGATCTTCTGGTTTGGGATCCCAGCGCGACCCGTACCATCTCCGCCTCAACTCACCATCAGGCTGTGGACTTCAACATCTTTGAGGTGCCATTGGACTGCCTATTATATAATACAACCATCAATGAATTAATAATTAAGAATAAAATGTTGAGAGAATGGTAGTGAATTTGGGAAGAGTCATCATTTCATACATAATATGTATGTCCTTTATTCAAATTTCAATATTACATGATACTGAAGATTTCAATAAACTCACTGCCAAGGTGGCATTGGGAAATACTAGGTCGTTATTTTCACTTTTTTGATCATTTTCTTTAGAATTGACAATACATTCAAATGGGATAATTTGATTTGATGCCTCATCTGACAACGTTTTAAGCACTATTGTGACATTCATTTTTTATTTATTCAACATTTATCTGTTTACTTGGCATTGAGGCATTGCTCACGAGTAAATTTGTAAAAAATCATCATACAAAATTTGTTCACCAAATTAACAGGAGTAAGCTATTTCACATAATCAAATAACAATTCATAAAAGTTGATTTCAGCAACTAACTTATTGGTTCAAACTAGTAATTGTGCTATCTCTGTTGTTGAACTATGCTCCATGTTTTGACAATGCAAAAATTAGATTTTTTCCTTGTGTGAAATATTGTCTAAAAATAATTGTAACATTGAATCATTCCTTTCATTTTGATGTTTTAATAGAACCAACAGTAGGTTTATAATTTAAAATCATGGGACACATGTGACCTTAAAATATGTCAACTCACTTTGCAGAGGGAGTTTTTCATGCCATTCCATTTTTCAGGGACAGACGGTTCACGGTGTACCCCAATTTGTTATTGTCAATGGAAGAGTATGCGTAGATGACGGAGACCTCCGAGTCGCTGAAGGTTAGTAATATTTGCATAGCGTTGCATCAATAAATCATTTATTAAATGTATTTTTTGGTAATATAGCAAACGACATTTTGCAGGGGCCCAATTATCAAAAACAGACGCAAGAGTCTCATTCGGGAAATTCCTGTTGCTACGTTTGTCATTAGTAAATTGTGCAGCTGCTATTTAAAAATATTTATTATCTATAATAAATATTTTAGAACATTTTATTTTATTTTATTTTACACAATAAATACATAAAGAATTTAAATGAGTGAATGGTATAAATGTTATGTTTGAATATTATTTAATGAAATATAACCGCCCCTGCATATACAAGGGGTGCATTGATCCAATGCCACATTGACCGGCCGCCGCTGGTCTATAGATAAAAGTGGTAAAGAGATTTCTATAAGAAGCATTCAATATCTATTAAATAAATTAGGATTACGAATGAAAAAACAACAACTCTATAAATATTCCACTCAAAATGAATGGGACGCTTGATTCACAGAAATCGCAGTTAATCATATAAACGCGTATCATCTCACACAGGTCAAGGTCGCTTCGTGAAGACGCCTGTCAACAGTCCGTTTGTATATGGAAATTCACAATCTGGCCGGTGCATCCCCGACGAGGGTGTTCAGGATGGTGACGGAGATGAAGACTTTCAGCAATCACAGAAGTACACCAATGGGAGGGCAGCCTTACCGGGTCTTACAATTGGTAACAACAGTTTGCATTTATATAATCGCCATATAGCGATGAACAGTACACCAAATCCTTTTTTACGCGATACCATTGGTTCCAAAAAGTGGCGCGTAAAAAGAAACCTTACCATTGATTATTTATTTATTATAAAAATATAATGAGAAACAGATACATAATATGTATACATGCATAATTGTATTCACTTATAGGAGTTATTCCCTGCTGTCACTGACGGTTACGAAATATAATCGTTTTCATTTTGAAAGTATTGAAACGTATTTAACGAACCTCTTTCTTTATAACTGGTTTCATCATCATTAGAAGAACTGGTCAGTTCAATTTCACAATTAGCGGAAATATCCCTGTTATCTTCATAAGTTTATTCTATTAAAAAATCTGTGATCATTGAATGTTTATTATTTTTTGTAAATACTTTTTATATTTCTTCATACTGGGCACATCAATTTTTAGCACAATGTTTCCAAATTACATTTTTCTTGATCTCTTCAAAGTTGATATGCGTAAAAAAAGTACAGTAGAGTTTTGTAAAATGTTTATTATTGGCAGCGTATTAGAAAATGTATTAGTGAGAGTAGTAGAGATGGAAGGATAGGGCTAGGACAGGACTAGTGATTAAATCATCGCTCTCACTACGCCCAGTTATTGAAGGATCGGAAGGGCAGGAGGGAATATTTATACTTCACAAACACCCATGCCTACGAACAGAAGTCGATAAATCAATCGAAAAAATGCTGTCATACTGGGACTCAAACCTGTGTGGTCCGGCACGGAAGCCAACAACGATAACCGCTGCACCATAAGATCCGAATATTTATTACTTTATTACTTTTGCATCAAGATATAACAGAATATTTCAAAACAAATACCTAGCAGAAAAACAATTTAAGCATTTGAAATTGGCAAGGAAGTCAACCAAGTAAGTTCAGAAAAAGTCTATTTTAATAAATAAAAAATAGTATTCGTCTGAAGTCACTCACTTCCTCGAGGAATATGTCAACATCCGAAGCAATATTGTTAAACACTGTTTAAGCTCTCCTCAATGGCATCCTCATTGGCAGGCTGATTCTACACTTTGGGAAACAAACAATTCATGTCCACGAATCCTCAATAAATGATCATTAACAGTAAGTTTCACACTCAAGATAGGTGGAATTCTCATTTTGGTCCTGTATAAGCCGAAAAAAATATATGGCCAAGTGCATTTTCCTTCGAACCTCCAAACGCTTAAAGATTAACATGAATAAGAAAAAGCCAGTTAATATCCTTACATCTTCATATAAAGAAGTTTTAAAAATTTCTTCTTAATCTGCTCCAAACCTCTCGGGGCCCAAACAATCGACCCACTCTCGAGTCTGCTTCAAACTAAAACATTGTACATTAATGTTACAATTTTAACTTCTGAATATATGTTATATGTATATGAAGCAAGTACACATTCGTTTGAATCCAAATTGCTGAACACTGAACTGAAGTGAAAAACAGAGCTAAAAATATTATTATATTTTAACCTATCTTGAGTAAATTTCTTCAAAGTAAATGCCAACTCAGTCAGTGATTATTCATTTGTCATAGATCTCTGTCCATTTTCATAGTTTTTTGTTGGAATTATGTTGAGTGTAACTGCATATAACATTGAAACATATTTATTAAACAATGGCATTCAATTTTATTTGTCTTTTATAGATTTGAACATGCTGTCTCCAGCTAACAAATATCTCGAAGATTTGAGTGCATCTTCGACCTGCTCTACGCCCACCGGACGAAAGATGAGATCCTTGGAACAGAGAAATATGCAAGATTCCACTTTCTCTATTAGCGGTCAGTTGGGTATAACTTCAAATGCACTTTTTTTTTACAATCTGTCACTGGAATGCCAGTGGTTCATTTTAATTTAATCTTATTGCAGGCTGATTAATAAATTTCTCTCAATCGCTCATGGCTTTTCTGCAGATCCAATAATCTATAAGAGATTTATTCAAATAAATCCCTGACCTTTTAAATATAAATTTTAGTTTTTACGTTTATAGGAATTTTCATATTTTGAAAAACAACTGACATTGTAGCTAATGTCAATTTGTCAATTAGAAATTTTTAAAATTAGAAATACATACAATATAAATTCAATGAGGAGTGACATCATTATCAAAAACATCTAAAACGTCAAATTTTAATTTTAAAAATCCAAAACTTACTTTCCCTGTTTTGCGTTTCAACATTTTCAGCCATTTAAGTGCGCAGATGAACTTGAACTGACATGATTGACCTGATTCAACTTTATCTATGATCAAAATTTGAATGGTTAATATTCGACATTGAAAATTCACCAAGCACCTTCAATCAAAATCCTCAATTTACTACATATTCTGAATCAATTTTACATGATTGATTATTATTTTTAATTTTTGCAGTAATTTTATTCATGTAAATATAGATTAAAAGAAACTGCAACTTAATACTGTAAGTTGAAGTGATTGCCTAAGCAAACCATACATAAAACACCTCGTTGAATACTTGCTACTTTTTAATCTCTTTGTTTCTAATACTTTCGTAATTTGTATCTTGAACTGCCCAAAAAATTGATGCTTGGTGCATGTTTAGTATTTTATATTGGACATAGAGAGTATATCCACATTTCGATGGAAGTTGGCTGTAATGATAAATGATAAAAATAATATCATTACGTTTCAGAGGAACTCGAAGGAGCAGATCGGCGCACATCTGTCCGCGTGAGGAATCCACCTGGCGGAAAATCTTCCGGACTGTGGTAGAGGAGTTTTGACCGGAGCACAAATCCGAAGCGGACATCTTTAGCGCCGTTCGTTTCTCACTCGGACCCCGTCTCCCCTGATCAGACGCCTTCGATACTCCTGGGAGACGGGTATCTGGAGACATACCAAGATTGCAAATTGCCATGATTGTTCGAAAAGAGATTTTTTTCATTATTTTCACCCATCTGATCCATATTGAAAAAAGGCTCTGTAATATATGACTGTAAAAAGTGGTAATGATAATATCTTCAATGGATTCGGTGGTAAATGATTTTGTTATTTTGCCATTTCCTTATTTAAAATTTAAATTGATATAATTTTGATATTCCACTGGTTGTCTCACACCTAATTACACAACCGTTGGAATAACTTTTTGTTTTATATCAGGCAATATCAATATTTCACATTGCTTTACAACTTTACTTTCCACGGTTTGATAACTTGAATTATTATTTTTTATCTTACCTTAGCATTGAAACAAATCACCTGTTCGTTACTCATTTCATAATTCTGTTATACCTTGTTCTCCAATGAAAATTAATATTGGCAGAATATGCATTAATTTATGCATGTGTAATTTAAAGGGAATCCCAGTTTATTAGTGACAAAACGTGTGGAAATAAACGTAATTTGAACCATTCAAATTTTACGACAAATCATAATTATATGATAGGGATAACGGATTAAACTCTTCAACTCTTAACTAAACTAAGAACTCTAATTATCAATCAAATTTATATGACTGTATTGACAGGTGACAAATAATGAAACATGGTAAATATATTTATTTTTCAAAGAATTTCGGACAAAAGTGTACACCTCTATGCTGTAATTGTCTCTTCTTAATACATTTGAGCGGCAGTTTAATGGCATACGTTTGTTAGCGCCATTGTTTGTTTATTTCAAAAATGTATCAAAGTGGTCAAAACTTAACATTCAAAGACTATTGATATTCAGTGTATAGATATACAGAGTGAAGCATATCATGAATGATAAATCAATCGGAGAAATATTTTTTTCTGCTGTCTATTAAAAATGGCAGCTATTGTCGAGTTACTAATGTACATATGTGTCACTTTTTTCTGCCTCCTATTGCAGACGCTACTATTCTAACCTTAAGTTGCTCGTCCCCAGAAAACACGATGAGTGCTGACGCTAACCTGACTACGCTGAATAATCTTCAGCGGTTGATATCTGTTGTTTGTAATAAGAATTATACAACCAATAGAGTCATAAAGGGAAAAGCAGAACTGCCAGTCGTGTAAAATTCTTATAACTGAAAAGTGATCATGATCAACTGAATCATGTCATGAAGTATAAATAGATGACCACTGTTATTGATTGAAAAGTTCAATCGGTGAGACGGAAAATTTTGTATTTGAAATTTGATAACTTTTATATAAATACATTGAATATAAGATATTCTAATAGAAGTATCGGCGGGTCTGCCTCTGTTCATTATTTATTAAAAATAATTTACTAGATGTACTTTTTGAAACTTTATGTACTTCAATTGTCGCATATGCTTTCTTATTTTGCTATAGTTTTGTTCAAAACTGACTTTCATAATACACTGTCAATATTCAGACAAATAAACACATTTTTTTGTACTAATTTTACATTTTTATAAGGAGCATGACTGGCTTCACTCATTGAGCGAAACCAGTTTTGGTATTTATCGAAAATTTGGAATTAGTACAAAAAATGGGGGGTTGTTTTTTCAATTTAACGCCTTTCCTAGAATTGACAGTAAACATATTCAAAGTGAACAATGTCAATACATCGAGCTGATATTATTGAATTAGCATTATCAATTTGATAAAATATATCATTATTATGTCTCTATTTTTTACATTCTTTGACTTTGACTATATTCGCTCTCTATGTGGAGTTAAAGTAATTGTCACATGCAAGCGACAATAAATGCCTTTTCGAAATTCTGAAGCTTTTGACAACTTTTAAAAAGACTTTTATCATAAAGTCTATTCCGAGTATATTATACTGCAATGTGAATATAACAATTTTATAATTTACAACAATGTATGGGTGACGTTTGTTACAGTCTACTGGAAATCTTTCAATATGACGGTAGCAGTTTTTGCATTATTAATAAATTACAATTGTGAACATATATATAATAAAAAGTATCACCTGCAGTCTCCTTCGCTGAAGTTTAGCATTTCCGATGGTTGACATAAATGTCTAGTTGGCATTTGATTTAATTTTTGAAATTTCTCATAATGAAGTACAACAATAAATATGCTTGTAATTTTAATACTTGTCCACAGCGAGTTGACACTTAACACCTCAAAAGGGAATACATGTACTTGATACTGAAATTTAATTAAGATATTTTCATTTTTCTTCCAAAAACTGATTTTTTATGAGCATTAAGTATCTCAATACGTAATGCACATAATTCAAATAGGAGATGATAGTTTAATGTGTTGTAATTTTTTTATTATATCTTTGTAATGACATGACCGTGAATACATTTTTTGTGTAATTATTCCATAAATGATATAGTAACAAAAACCCAGAACCGTGCAATTGATTTAGGTTTATAAATTCAAATAGAGCTTTGTTTAAACCAGAGGTGGGGAACCTTTTCTTGTCTAAAAGCTGCATTCATTTTTCTAATTCGACATAAGGCTGCAGTAAACATTGACTAGGGAATCTTTGGCCGGAAACAGGAATTTACGGTCAGAATATATCAGGAATTTACGAATTTACGTAAATTTACAGAATTGGCCAAAAGGTCGCACCAGAGTTGCCAAAAGGCCACAGGTTCCCCACGCCTGGTTTAAACTGTCACTTTGATATTTTCAAGCGTTTTTTTATTTTTACAAATATATTTCAAATGTCAGTGTTTTATATATGGACTAATAATCCGCCTATTGTTAAAATGAAGTAATTACCAATGATAAAATATGAATGTGATTCCAAATTTTAAGCTTTTGCTATAAATTTATAAAGTATTCATACATTAGTGGAAAAAAATTATTGCGGCTTCCTTTCGATGCAAAGTCAATGTTCACGTTTGCTTGTATATTGTCGAGGATGGTTAATTTTACCTTTCCCACAGTTAAGACTTTGCATCGCAGAAAGACCGGTTGGTTTTTTTATTTGTAATAAAAACCAAAGAAAATTGCAACATTTAGAAATGGCTGTATACAATATGAGCTCTGTAGTTTACAAATAATATCAGAACCAACAACTAACACATAAATTATACGTGTTCACCAATTTTATGGTACATAGTGCATACCTTAATTTTATTGATTAGTTACTATTATTGATTGACACATTCTTACATTTAGGAAGAGTGAAAATCATCAAAAAAATTTTTTTAATTCAACTATGGTCCTCCGCAGTAGGAATTCCAACTATTCGTCATTATCAATTATTCGAATATCGAATAGTAAAACTGAAACTATCCAAATGTATTCGGATATCTGGATAGTTTTTAGTATATACATACATTATTACATTAAAGAGTACCTACATTTGTAATAAAAGTCATTTATTTAAATTTTAAAAATGCATATTTTAAAAATAGTGTTTCATGTAATTGTTTTTAACTTAGTTTTTAATTGTTCCTGCCGTTGAAAATACTCGTTTAGTAGCAGTTGACGTTAACTTTATTGTTAGAAGTGTTTTAAACAACACATCTAACTTTTCTGTTATTTATTTTAATTGATCCAAATATATTATATACAAAATATTTTTAAAACTATGATTTAGAAAAACATATTTTAATAAACAAGGAAAAACCGGCTGTTTTTGATAGTAGACAGTGGTATTTAAATATCGTTCCATTGTATTACAACATTTAAAATTTGCAGCTGCATCGGATTACTCCAGCGATATTTCTTAAATGAATCAAATTACGGCATTGAAGGTTTTTTATAGCCCTGAATTCGAGCCGATTCGTCAAACTCAAGTATTATGATAAGATATTGATAACACCCGAGTTGGGTGAAGGCAAAAACACCACTACCTGGGGAATTCGTAATTATTCTTTAAATGTGGAGAAATTGTGATGTGATCTTTTGTAAATTTTGTAACATATTTCATTGAAAATTATTACGAATACTATTCGGATATTTCCCAAATATCCGAAAATCGAATAGTTGAAAAATGGTCGAATATATCCGGATATCAAATATTCGGATATCCGGATTAGAATCCCTACCCCACAGCGAAAGTAATTTCACCTTCATCTTTTTTATAAAAGGTGTTTAAAGAATGTGTCAAATTTATAGAATAAGTGTGTTTTTTTACTGTTTATTTATAATTATAGTATATCTTTTTCTCGTTGTGTTTTCAATTCAGTACAAATGTTTAATGACATATTTATTATGTTTTGAATAAGATATTATGTTGGTCAAACTGGCCTCTAGTCTTACGTTGTCTTTAAGTTTTCATCTCGTTTGAATTGAGCCGTAAAGTGTGAGCTATTACAAGATTACTAAGAATTGAATATATTTTCTTAAACAGTCTTGTAGCAGCGTAGCAAACAAGTAGCCGGCTTATTCTGCCACGTGTTCATTGAACAGTACAATTGAGTTCTACAATAATTTGTTACACATGTTACGTTTATATTTTACACATTTTATACTAGAAACAATCTTTTACTCATACTGAAATATCAAATAAATGTAGCTATTTTGAAATTCATATATTTCAAACAAATTATCTTTGTATTGCGAGTTGCGACAGCGGCATAGTGACACTCGAGCATTGCACACTAAGCACAATAATCAATGCATACGCAGAGTGAAAAAAGGCCCAAAATCCTGTTTGTTCATGAATTGTTTTTGAAATATGTTTTGACAAGAAAATCATGTTAATATTTTTTTCACACGGAGGAACAAAATGAAAGATTTATAAATATGTTCCCAACACTTGACATATCCGTCAATTTCACACTATTATGGTTATTAAGTATTTTTTTAAAAAACATCCTTTTTACGTAGGATATGTTTTAATCCAAATGTCACCGCTTGTAAACAATGTTCGGTTGCCTGCTCGTTGACTGAATGGAGCGGTGACGTTTGCAATGCTGCTTATCCACATAACTGTAAAGCAGTTTAATTTATTTACTCAAGGTGAACGGATTCATTTGTTATTCCATTCAATAATTTATTATTGTAAACTACAATTAACACACGGTTGCAGTCATACAAAAAATAATTGATTAAACGTCATTTATATAACGGACTTTCGGCCTTAACTGAAAACCCGTCACCTGCATTAGTCAGTTATACGAGGTTCTATTGTACCTAACTGCAAATATATACAAATACCATTAATTGGCAACGTGGCTCTATTATTTAAACGCCCGACACTCATGACTAATCAGCTAAAGATCTGCAATGCAAAGTGACATGTTATTTTTGTAGGCACTCAAATTTTCTCTTATCCAGCAAAATTAGGACAAAGTATTCTTTGTCACAAGCAAGCCATTCAGGTTGCTGTCCGCTGTAATAATATTTTCTCGCAATGTCAAAATTTGCCTATGCTTTACGCGAAGAACAAACTTGGCACATTTTTTATGAATGATACTTACTATTACTAATTTATATTTTATTTCACTTATCTTATAATTGTTTTTTTTAATAAACACAGTTTGACAGTATTTTTTGATTATGATATTTTTATTAGTTTATCAACATTTTTCTATAATGTATTAAAACAATAATAAACCAAAGTGAATTATAGTCGAAATATTTGATCTTTTATTTTACATATATTTTCATATCGATTGATACTGATTTTGATCCCTTATGTGACTCTGTTTCTGTGAAAGTGAGGGGATAAAATAGAACGTTATCTCTGAATAGAACTAAAGACAGTGTTTTTCCTGTCAAAATCAAGCAACTGCGTTGTCTACTGCTAATAAAAAAAAACGCCAATTAGTTGCGC
>CM062824.1:0-81042 GCA_031772345.1 Himalopsyche anomala
TACTAATACGCAATACGCAGACTTGAAGCTCTGATGGAATATTGTGTAATAATCTATAAATGTACAAATATATCATGACCCAGGGCGATGCAGCATCTATCAGTATGCAACCAATTAATAATTTATATTTTCTAGTGAATACATCTAGGTGAAACTTACGTTATTTCAAGGTATATGTGGAAAATACATTCTGTGCAAGTTGCAGAGACGGATGACAAAAAACAACTTTTGTAGGACGGATGGATATTTACTATAACGGGGGTTTAGTGGTTGTTGTCGTTTTCAGTGGGTGGGTAAACAGGGGGGTGGGTGGGACTCAGTTGAAAAAATATATAGATAAGATTGTTAAAGTACGGGATGTCATAAAGGGGAGGGCGATTGGAGTTTCGGGAATGTCTAATATGGTGAGAGTAGTAGGTCTCTGGGTACTGTACACTTGTAGGGGGGATATGGTGGGTCATGGTGGGGTGGCGTTAGGTTTTATTGGTGGTGGAAAAGTGGGTTATGTAGTGGTGGTGGGAACTCAAAGAGGAGTATGGGCGCAACGGGAATGTTTTATAAACATACGTTCCTGGAATGGATACTCGATATACGATTATGATATCATATAACAATAATATATGTATTTTTTTTTGTTTAATTTTTTTGAAAAAAACATGCAGTTTATGTTTTATTATTGTTTTAATTATTTTACAAACGTTTGAATAACATGTGACCATTGATAGTTGGAATGGTATCCATATGCCACCACATGGGTATCCATTTCAAAACAAATATTATTATTCGTCTCCGATTTCTAAAGACCCCAGTAAAAGGTAGAGCCATAAATTATAAAGACAAATAAAGTGTTATATTTAGAGTCGACAGTTATCCCTCACAAAAAAATGGTTCTATATATCAATAGGTAGCTACCGAAAAAAAAATATTTGATAAAAAAAAAATATATTCAAAATGTTATAAATAATAAACGAGAGCAATGACGTATCACGCGGAATCCACGTCCCCCGCTCCAACAAAAAGTGAATCGATCACGCGGATTCCGCTACTCTGGCGCTGATGTGTTAAGGGTTAAAGCTGTACACATCGTGTTACTCATTAGAACTGAGTAACTTCGAAAGAGTGAATCGAATATATTTTTTTTTACGTAATATTAATATGAACTTAAACGTCTCCGTAAAAAAAAAATATGATACGTCCCTGGACTCTAATAATCAATTTCAGATTTCTGAGCCTGAAGGTTTAAAGATAGATTTAACAGACGTCAAATTTGAAATTGGTAAGGAGGTTCTACAATTTTACCGTATTGCGAGGGGATGACTGTTTGTTCTCTTGCAAAGACAGTTCGATGGCTCTAGCAATATCATCTTGTTCTTTTTGCATGGAAGAGGTGGCCGATGAAATTGTCGCTCTATTAGCTGATTCTTTTTTGCGGGCCGGCTGAAAATAAAATACAAAAAACATAAATATACTTGCATATTTTGCTGAAACGGGTAATTTTTAAACAAAGCAACAAAATGCTTTTACTTCCAATGGACCAAACAATGCACCCTCTGAATAAATATGACATTTACAGTCAATACTCTTTTTATGCATTTTCGAAGTTATGCGATATTCAAGAAATGCAAATTTCAAAAAAAATCTATATTAACGTACAAGAGCTGGCTCACGGCACACCGGTTGCGTAGCACTACTATAAGTGACGATGGTGTCATTAATTTAAGTAATTTAAATTATGACAAAGTGGAAAAAATTCCAGTTCCCATCACTGTGAAAATAGTTCAAGAAGGTCTCCATTATTGCAGTAAATTAAAAAATCATTTCATTTTAAATGAGTTACAGTTACAATTGACTGATTATTAGTCATGTAATAATAGAAAATACACAAACCATATCGGTGATGTCGTTGAAGTCTACCCCTTCAGTTTTCAACTTAAACAAAAGAGAGGGGATGAGATTGAGTTGAGGATCGGTCTTGAATTCTCCTTCACTCCACTTTTTAAGGATTCCTTTCAGTTTCTGAGCCACTGGGGACGGAGCTCTTGAAAGCAGTTTTCTATATTCTGATTCAAAGTCACGGGATGCAATTTCAAGATGGAAATTACGTCCACAATTGCTGACGCAGGCGTCTAATAACTGAAAAGGATCAATTTTCTTATTATTAATTTATAAAATTTTCATTTGCATGAGTAATACAATGTCCTATTTCAGTTAAACAATTCCACTTCTCAAAGTGTAGCAAAATAAGACAGTTGAACACAACACTGTCGCGTCCAGAGTTATGCGAGGCGAATGTTATTTTTATTAACCATTTTCTTCACTAGCGGCTGTGGCCTTGAGAGTTTAAACCATGGCATTGTTTTTAGCTTACATTGTGAAGTTTTTTTACCGAAATAATACACGACACGCTGTATGACAAATTTACCAAATGATGTCAACAGGTTGAATTATAATAATCGGCAAATGCAAAAATCCATAACTAAACGGTATTATTAAGGTGTAGTAGACAAAAAAATGCAAACAAACCGTAATAGCCTGGATGACTATATGCGGATCGGGATTTCCTAGTCTCTTGACTATGGAGCGCAGACAGTCTTTGGCGTTGGTCGACGAAGTCCCGACTTTATCACATATTTCCATAATTAGACTCCATTCTTCTGAAGTGTTTTTTTCACTTGTGGCCTTCTCTGAAAATTACATTAGCAGATCGACATGAATAAATTCATAACAATTTTAAATACAAGCCTACCAACAATCCGTCAGCTTCTAGACGCGAGTGTCAATAGACGGACGATCGGACGGCGCTATCGGAATTCCAGGTCATTGTTGCGTCAATACAACTAGCGATTGATGAAAGGTCACCCGAGTCGTGGCGTCGTATTCGAAATCTTCCTCAGTATTCATGTCGCTTTAAGTTATTCAGGAAAAATGTAGCATTTTTAACTCTATGATAGTGCTATGAAGAGATCCCACGAGTCTAATACGGACAAAATTGCTATCAAAAGATACGCATTGTATGGAGGTGAGTAAACTTACCTACGTCGGAATCGAGTGGTGATGAATTACCAAAAATTCCCATGGCCAAATAACTGAAATAAAAAAAATAATTTCACTGAACTATATAAAAGTCAGCCTCTGCGGCGAACGATCATTCGCGAATTATAACTGTTTACAGCGGATTTCATAAAGGGTGACTAATAACAAATGGATGACATCTTGGATGATATTTTCATTTAATCCTGTTATTGCCATTACTACACGGATGTTGCTATTTTCATAATTTTAATTATCTTAAATTATTTTTTTTAGCTACCTTCAAAACTTCAACAAAAATTAAAAATATGGGTTTTAAAAAGTAAAGCGATGTCATTCTAGAGTAGATGTAAGGGGTTCGTTAAATCTCAGCCATAAGGGGCCTGCACATCGTCGTCCGGGATACGATGACATAGGTCAGAGTGTGCTGTAAATCGTGCCAATGTAAATCGTTATCAAATAAAAGGATTGCGTCTGGTAAGTAATAAACGCCATCATGTACGAGCAGATCTCTCCTACACCAGTGTTTAACAAAGTGTGGTACGCGTACCTCCTGGGGTACGTGAATAGTTAGGTGGGTATATATTTTTTAGTTATTATATGGCTTACTCTTTCAAGGAAAGTGATTAATTCCTCAAATAATTATTGAAGTCATCTGGATGGTTTTCCCGCAATTCGTTTATTAACGGAATATCTATACAATTTTATCCAGCAACTCCTTTTTATTTGTTTGCTCTATAGATACATTTTACGTAAGCTAATGCAAAACACCGCATATGTAATACTTCTCATTCGGTTATTCATTCTGACGTACAAGGTTTGACGTTTGACATTTGATGTTTCATATTAGAGCATAGACAGAACGAGTACTCCAGCTAAAAATTCCCTACGATCCATGAACACGATCCATTTCCCATACGATTAGACTTAACACCAGAGTTTTCTCGCGCGCTCCAGTTTTATTACCTGCTTTCGTGGATGACATCACTTTTACCACTTTTAGTGACAACACATTTAGATGCCGGATTGCCCGAGCGGTCTATTTGCCAATATATACCAGAGATAATGTACTATACCGCGTCCTCTTGTCGTCCACGCCGGCGTCTCAATTTAAAGTGCCCTAATAGAAGCCCGTACTCTGGCGTGCCGGCGTCCAGGATACAATAGGAGCCCGCACACTGGGATTTCGGCGTCCAGGATACGATGACGTATGTCAGAGTGTGCCGGATATCGTGTCATGTAAACTGTTACCAAATTCGAGAGGTCGGCGTCCAGTAAGTACGGCACGCCAAAATGGCACGCCGTCGTGTACACGCCGATAACGGCTGCACACTGCCCGCGCCGTCGTGCAGGCGAACCAAAGACATCGCCTCGCAATCTATGCTCTATTTCGTCGCCTTGGGTATACAAGGTTCCACATGAAAAATAAAACCTCAGTAGAAGCAATTTCAGATATAACTTTTTGTAAACTAAATATTTTAGGTTAAAAGTAAATTATTTAAAAGCATAAATATAGTCAGAATTAGATGTATACCTAACATATTGATTTTATTTAAATGTCGTTACTCTATTAGCATGTTTAAAATAGACGAAACTGCAGTTCGATGCTTTCAAATGTTCTTAAATGTTTGAAAGAAATCTGCAGGTCGAACCTTGATGCAATAATACTCAAAAATATAATTTCTTTATTTCTCTTAGGATAATCTTTCTTATTAATATAATTTCTTTCTCTACATTCGATTTATGCACTTGGACTACCCATACAAAAATTTCATTTTTAGTTCTTTAACATTTTTTAAAACAAAAAATATATGAAATTATGACTAATTAATAAGATTTTAATCTAATTAATAATAGGACTGATATTTATATACTATTACAACGTTTTCTGAACAAAAAAATATAGTTACTTAATAAATACAATTTTATGTTGATAAATAATATGTCTGATGTTTATATACTATAACAACGTTTTCTGAATAAAGAATTATGTATAATTAATTATAACCAGTGCTTTTTTGAGATTTTTCCATCCCTATTTAATGTGGAGCATACGGCTTCCTGATGGAGTTATCTCAATATAAGTTAACTGCTTGTTACTTAACCTCACCCTTTTCGCGAAAGTAATGATAGAAAAATAGGACTAGTACTTAACTAGTCGCTTTTGTTTTGCCCCATTCATTTTAGGATTGGAAGGCTGGGAGGACTTTGTTACAAATAGCACAAACACCAATGCCTTCAAACATAAAACGATTGAAGTAAATACTGTTCGAATTTTTGAGATCCATCATGGAAGTCTTGTCTACCTTATGAGTGACTACTTATCAATTTATTTTGAAGGGTAGAAACGTGTCAAAGGTGCACTGACAAGTTTAATGAACAAAAGTAACAAAACCATTGCAGATGGAATTCATGTGATACAAAAAGTACAATAAATCATGTAGTACAGAGTAAGTATATGAACCCGGTTTAGTTTTGTTTTATGACAATAATTTATGAGTGTTACGACACCAGGTACATTACATTCAAAATGTACACAAGATAAAGAGACGTAGTCAATATTTTTCGAATATTTATTTGACACAATTCCGTTAAAAAAAGTGCCGGAACGCTGTTCCACCGTGTTATATAGAAATAAAAGTTTACTGAGTGAGTTAAACGACTATAGCTTATTTACAAGACTTTAAGTTGATTATTAATAGGTCCGATATTTATTTTTTCAATATATTTTTTTTTAAAATATCAAATATATTTATTAACGAGATTTTAATTACTTTCATGTAATCTGTCTTGAGAACCTCATACATAGCTTTGCAGGTTTCTGGTATCAGAATACTCAATGCCGAAGATGATATTCCTGCCCTGAATTTTAGGTCTTTAAATGAATAACCAGTTGCCAAAAATCGTAGAATTGCTGCTAGTCGTTCCTCTGCACTAATACTGTTTTTAAGCACAAAACCCTTGTTTCGGGATTCTGTGCCTAACTTTGTCTAGCAAAGTGGCAAAACATATACTGTCCATCCTTAAATAATTTTCAAAATCGTCTGGATAGTTTTCCCTTAATTCGTTAATTAACGGCAGGTGGGAGTAGCGCTGCCTGTAAAGTTTAACCCAGCAACTTCGTTTTTTTCCTTTTCTCTCTTCATAGATTAAGCTGAGGCCAATGCAAGATACCGCCAATTTAACATTACTCAATCGGTTTTCCATTTTTGCGTACGAGGTTTGACGTTTGACGTTTGACATTTCAGATAAGAGCATAGACAGAACGAAAACTCTCGAAAAAAGTGCCCTACTTGCAAGCGTTCCACGCAACAGGCCAAAACGCCGCGTTTCCCACACGATTAGACATTACACTGACATTTCTGCCCGCGCTCGATTTGTCCTTCCTATTTTCGTGGACGCCAACCATTTTGCCTCTTTTAGTGACAACACTTTTGGATGCCGGATAGCCCGAACGGTTTATTCGACAGTATTTACCACGTTCTTTTGGCGTCCACGCCAAAATCCCAAAGTAAAGTGCCCTAATGACGTAGGTAAGAGTGTGCCGGATATCGTGCCATGTAAATTGTTACCAAAATTGAGAGGTCGGCGTCCGGTAAGTACGGCACGCCAAAATATTGAATAGACGAAACTGCAGTTTGACGATTTCAAATGTTCTTAAATGTCTGAAAGAAATCCGCAGGTCGATCCTTGGTGCAATAATACTCAAAAATAAAATTTCTTTATTTTTCTTAGGTACGCTACATTCGTTTCATGCACCTGGAATACCCGTACGAAGCACACTTATGCATCTACGCGCGCGAATAAAAGAATAAAGCGTTTCTAATATGTTTTAAATATGCATTCAGATGGAACTTTGGTGTCCTATAAAATTCGTATGTTTTCAGATTGTGAATTTTTCTTTTACGAATATTGATGGATTTAATGACACTTTGAAGATTTAATAAATGTAGACAGAGCCGTATTTTGAATACGAATAAAACTGCACTAAAAAATCGTTTTGTGAAAAAATGCAGACGGATCCATGTTTACACAAAAAGACGGTTTGTTTTCAAATAACCGAATTATTTACCTGTCATTTACAATTAATAAACATGGATGTCCGCACGTGGTCAAAAAAATTCACGGTAGATTTTATTGGAGAGTATAAATCACATCCATACTTATGGAAGATTAAAAGCCTAAATTCTTTCAATAATTTCATTTTAACTTATATGTTTATATGAATTTCATCGGATGATCTTTAGTCAGCCAAGCATGCAATATCAACACTTTCAACTATTCTTGGGGATTTTGTGCCTAACTTTGTCTAGCAAAGTGGCAATACATACACTGTCCATCCTAAACTAATTTTTAAAATCGTCTGGATAGTTTTCCCTTAATTCGTTAATTAACGGCAGGTGGGAGTAGCGCTGCCTGTAAAATTTCACCCAGCAACTTCGTTTTTTTATTTTTCTCTCTTCACAGATTAAACTGAGGCCAACGCGAGATACCGTTAATTTAACATTACTCAATCGGTTTTCCATTTTTGCGCACGAGGTTTGACGTTTGACATTTCAGATAAGAGCATAGACAGAACGAAAACTCTCGAAAAAAGTCCCCTACTTGCAAGCGTTCCACGCAACAGGCCAAAACGTCGCGTTTCTCACACGATTAGACAATACACTGACATTTCTGCCCGCGCTCCATTTGTCCTTCCTATTTTCGTGGACGCCAACCATTTTGCCTCTTTTAGTGACAACACTTTTGGATGCCGGATAGCCCGAACGGTTTATTCGGCAGTATTTACCACGTTCTTTTGGTGTCCACGCCGAAATCACAATGTAAAGTGCCCTAATAGATTAAACTAAGGCCAACGCAAGATACCGCTAATTTAACATTACTTGATCGGTTATCCATGTTTACGTACGAGGTTTGACGTACAAGGTTTGACGTTTGACATTTCAGGTAAGAGCATAAACAGAACGCAAACTCTCGATAAAAGCCCGCTACTTGCAAGCGTTCCACGCAACAGGCCAACACGCCCCGTTTCCCACATGATTAGACATTACACTGACATTTCTGCCCGCTCTTCATTTGTCCTCCCTATTTTCGTGGACGCTAACCATTATGCCTCTTTTAGTGACACTTTTGGATGCCGGATAGTCCGAACGGTTTATTCGACAGTAATTATCACGTTCTTTTGGCGTCCACGCCGAAGCCCTAATAGGGCACTTTACATTGGGATTTTGGCGTGGACGCCAAAAGAACGTGGTAAATACTGTCGAATAAACCGTTCGGGCTATCCGGCATCCAAAAGTGTTGTCACTAAAAGAGGCAAAATGGTTGGCGTCCACGAAAATAGGAAGGACAAATCGAGCGCGGGCAGAAATGTCAGTGTAATGTCTAATCGTGTGGGAAACGCGGCGTTTTGGCCTGTTGCGTGGAACGCTTGCAAGTAGGGCACTTTTTTCGAGAGTTTTCGTTCTGTCTATGCTCTTATCTGAAATGTCAAACGTCAAACGTCAAACCTCGTACGCAAAAATGGAAAACCGATTGAGTAATGTTAAATTGGCGGTATCTTGCATTGGCCTCAGCTTAATCTATGAAGAGAGAAAAAGAAAAAAACGAAGTTGATGGGTTAAACTTTACAGGCAGCGCTACTCCCACCTGCCGTTAATTAACGAATTAAGGGAAAACTATCCAGACGATTTTGAAAATTATTTAAGGATGGACAGTATATGTTTTGCCACTTTGCTAGACAAAGTTAGGCACATAATCCCCAACGAGGGTTTTGTGCTTAAAAACAGTATTAGTGCAGAGGAACGACTAGCAGCAATTCTACGATTTTTGGCAACTGGTTATTCATTTAAAGACCTAAAATTCAGGGCAGGAATATCATCTTCGGCATTGAGTATTCTGATACCAGAAACCTGCAAAGCTATGTATGAGGTTCTCAAGACAGATTACATGAAAGTAATTAAAATCTCGTTAATAAATATATTTGATATATTTAAAAAAAAAATATTGAAATAAATAAATATCGGACCTATTAATAATCAACTTAAAGTCTTGTAAATAAGCTATAGTCGTTTAACTCACTCAGTAAACTTTTATTTCTATATAACACGGTGGAACAGCGTTCCGGCACTTTTTTTAACGGAATTTTTAATGTGTCAAATAAATATTCGAAAAATATTGACTACGTCTCTTTATCTTGTGTACATTTTGAATGTAATGTACCTGGTGTCGTAACACTCATAAATTATTGTCATAAAACAAAACTAAACCGGGTTCATATACTTACTCTGTACTACATGATTTAGTGTACTTTTTGTATCACATGAATTCCATCTGCAATGGTTTTGTTACTTTTGTTCATTAAACTTGTCAGTGCACCTTTGACACTTTTCTACCCTTCAAAATAAATTGATAAGTAGTCACTCATAGGTAGACAAGGCTTCCATGATGGATCTCAAAAATTCGAACAGTATTTACTTCAATCGTTTTATGTTCGAAAGCATTGGTGTTTGTGCTATTTGTAACAAAGTCCTCCCAGCCTTCCAATCCTAAAATTAATGGGGCAAAACAAAAGCGACTAGTTAAGTACTAGTCCTATTTTTCTATCATTACTTTCGCGAAAAGGGTGAGGTTAAGTAACAAGCAGTTAACTTATATTGAGATAACTCCATCAGGAAGCCGTATGCTCCACATTAAATAGGGATGGAAAAATCTCAAAAAAGCACTGGTTAAAATTATATTTAATTCTTTATTCAGAAAACGTTGTTATAGTATATAAACATCAGACATATTATTTATCAACATAAAATTGTATTTATTAAGTAACTATATTTTTTTGTTCAGAAAACGTTGTAATAGTATATAAATATCAGTCCTATTATTAATTAGATTAAAATCTTATTAATTAGTCATAATTTCATATATTTTTTGTTTTAAAAAATGTTAAAGAACTAAAAATGAAATTTTTGTATGGGTAGTCCAAGTGCATAAATCGAATGTAGAGAAAGAAATTATATTAATAAGAAAGATTATCCTAAGAGAAATAAAGAAATTATATTTTTGGGTATTATTGCACCAAGGTTCGACCTGCAGATTTCTTTCAGACATTTAAGAACATTTGAAAGCATCGAACTGCAGTTTCGTCTATTTTAAACATGCTAATAGAGTAACGACATTTAAATAAAATGAATATGTTAGGTATACATCTAATTCTGACTATATTTATGATTTTAAATAATTTACTTGTAACCTAAAATATTTATTTTACAAAAAGTTATATCTGAAATTGCTTCTACTGAGGTTTTATTTTTCATGTGGAACCTTGTATACCCAAAGCGACGAAATAGAGCATAGATTGCGAGGCGATGTCTTTGGTTCGCCTGCACGACGGCGCGGGCAGTGTGCAGCCCTTATCGGCGTGTACACGACGGCGTGCCATTTTGGCGTGCCGTACTTACTGGACGCCGACCTCTCGAATTTGGTAACAGTTTACATGACACGATATCCGGCACACTCTGATATACGTCATCGTATCCTGGACGCCGGAATCCCAGTGTGCGGGCTCCTAATAGGGCACTTTACATTGGGATTTCCAAATCGTGGACGACTTCGCACCGGTGTAAAGCTTCCATTGTCACGGGACTGGTGTGAAAGGTACTCTAGCAATATTTTTCATTTTGTTAGTTCAAAACCTGAGCACGCGATTGGCTAAAAATTGTTTGCCTCAACCGAGGCAATTTTAAACGTCCTTTTTTATCGTTGGCGATCTTAGGGAGAAGACCTGTCCTTGGTCAGGGTGTAAGCCAGTGGCGGTTCGTGACCTAAAATCTTGGGTGTGATAGCCAGTGGCGGTTCCTGATCTAAAATCTTGGATGGGCTAGAGAAAAGCATATTTCCACTTCACCTTATACATTAATCTACAAGCAAATTAACAAATACTACGACACTACTGCAATGCATAAATTATTATATAATAAAATCAATGCTAATGTAACTAAGAAATAATAGAATAATAACACGGAATCCTTAAATTCGTCTCTTTCAAAGTGAAATAACAAGTACCTACTAAAAGCAGTATAGAACTGTCACTTGCTGTCACTGAAAGTCAATACCTGTCACTTTCATACAATACAACGATATTGGTTTTGTGTTTCAATGCATAAGTATGCGTATTGGGCAGATTCTGTTTAGCCCCCAACGATCAACAGAAGCTTGACAGATTGAAACACTATCGTGTGTTTTAGGTGACGTTTCCGTACATACAAATACAAAAAAAATCTAATCGTGCTTGATTGCGCCCCAGTGTAAAGAAAAATTGCATGATATTGTCTGTGGTTACGAACTAAACATCTAATAGCCCCTGAGTGGTGTTGCCAGAGTGACGTGACGTTGCCTGTTCCCTGTGAAGTATTTATAGGGTTATTGTTTTTTTTATGCCGGCTCAGTTTAAAATTGTAATACAAAACACAATCGAGAATATGATTGTAGGTAGACGTAACATTGTCTTATATTGACAGAGGAAAATTAAAACAAAGATATTGTATTCATTTGGGAAAGGTTAGTTACGCTTATAAATGTATTTATTTTGTTCAGCGGCCGAATTGCTGTTCATTTTTATTCAGCCATCTAATGTTTTGGGTGAAAAATGCAGGTCGGGCTTAGCCCACCTAGCCCAGTACCTAGAACCGCCACTGGTGATAGCTTTTTTTATGCCTCAAAAGCCATTTTTTTGTATTAAAGGTGGGTCCTTTTAAAAAAACGGAGTTTATTAAGTGGCGGGTATATTATTTTTCCAATGTAATTATATCTTCAAAAAAGCTTTATAATGCGCTTGATTGTAAGCAAGCATTTGTTTCATTATCTCCAGCAAAAGTTGTATTTTTTCTTTGGACAAGTTTGATCTAGATAGCAAAATTTAGGGAACTGGACCAAGTGTGTGGATGATACTTCTATTTGCAGAATTTCACATTCTTACTAGTCTAGCTACAGTGTAGACTACATAGTGATGGTTCTATGTACTGGGCTAGGTGGGCTCAGCCCACGCTGTACAACGTAACCAACTTTTTACAAATTCATACAATAACCTTGCTCTTACTCTCTTCTATCATTGTAAGGTCAATTCTCTAATTCTCGAATTCTCTTGTGCATCCATATTAAGAATAAGAAGTAAGGCTGGGCCAGTTTGAAAATAATTTTCAGTAAAATAAATATTTTTGCTCAATACTTACTCTCTCTCAAAATGCTATTGTTTTGAAAAAGTATTTGTTTAAATTTCTTAACATTGAAACAGAACTGGGATTAAAATAAAACATTACTTAAATGAAAACACCATAAACGAATAATTTACTGGCAACTCATATCTCAACTAAATTCTCTTTTTCGTTTTGCACAAAAGAGAAACCAAAACCGTACTGCATTAAAATATGATGTGCAGGCTAAAATAAAATAGCCCCTTCATACATGGAAACAACGAAAACGTTTACAAATGCACATCTAATCAAACTTATATGATATGAATTTGCTGTAGTTTACTTCTCTGTATTCATTTCAAATTTAAATTTTATAGTTATAACTCTGCTATAAGCTGCATAGCCTTCCGATTGTAAATGAAATATTAAACCAACCGGGATCTCCAATTCTATACCCTATATAAATATAATCATAAAACCTTTGCCGACAAACAAATAAATATAATTCTTGAAACTACTTACTATTCGAATCTGTGGGCATTCCCATAAGCTTATCCTTTTCGCCAGCAATGGCTCTAAACTCAATGATACATTTATTTCTTATATAAACACGAAACATTCATTTACTAAGCGTCAGTTCAAGTTCATCCGTGCACTTGAACGCCTGAAGATGCCGAAAGGCGAAACCCGGGTTGTTAGTGACAAAATCTGTGAGAATGTACATAGTTTGAACGATTCAAATTTAATATTGAAATTCCACCAATCACCTTCAGTCGAAATATTGAATTATAGTTATAACTCATTAACCGCTTTATCAATTGAAAAAAATTATAGAAAAATCTCTTTTTCTTTTCTCAAAAAAGAACCATAATTAACCGTATCAAAAAACTTTCGATTGTGTCCTGTATTAAAATTGAAACTGTGCTGGGCAGGTTAAAATGAAAACGCCCCCATACAAGAAATTGACAACAAAGATTACTAATGCACATCTACTCAAAAAAAAAACTGATACAGGTAGTTCCCGACTTACGACGGTTCGACATACGACAATTCACACTTACGACCGAAAAAAATAAGATTTTTTAAAAATTTGAATTGCATCACGAGACACCACAGCAGATGCATGCATAAAGTAAAATGACATGATAATGCAATACATATTTGCTCATATGTACAAATTTAACAATACAAAGTAATATATAAATGAATTATTTTAATACATCGTTGATGCACATCAAATGTGATATATGTGACTCTGGGTGCATACTAGGGATTCCAACTATTCGTCATTTTCAACTATCCGGATATCGAATAGTAAAATTGAAACTATCCGGATAGTTTCAGTAAGTATGAACATATCAAAACATTACTACATATATAAATTTATTTACTAAAATAATACATTAAAAACGAGTTCATTCGTAATATAAGTCATTTATTCATATTTTAAAAATAAGAGAGCATTAAATGTACCATAATTTTAATTTGATCTTAATTTAGTTTTAATTTGTCCTGCTGTTGAAAATACTCGTTCCTTTGCTGTTGATGTTGGTTTTATTGTTAGAAGTGTTTTAAACAACACTAATATTATGAGATTTTAGATGATTTATCATAGGAGTCGTTGAAGATCCTTTGCATCCAATAGTTTTCCCACATTTATTTATTACACACCGCTGACTGCAAATTATTATCTTTTCTCATAAAATTAGTCCATACTCCCGAGCGACAAGACATAGCTAAAATATTATACAAAATTATTAAAATTTTAAACAAAATATTTTTAAACATATTTTAATAAACAAGGAATTACAGGCTGCTTTTGTTAATATGTAGACAGTCTCGATTGCTTGGTTTTCAGTAATGAATTGTAGAACTCGCACGCAAATGAAGATGTTTCACGATGAAAGTTTCATGATCAACTGATTTTGACTAAATCCTTTCCCACTTCTGTAATGCCTTAGATAGAGAAAATACACATTTCAATACTATTCCATCATATTAAAATATTGAAAATTTGCAGCTGCATTAGATTACTGTAACGGCATTTCTTCAATGAATGAAATTTCGGCATTAAAGGTTTTTTTTTGCCTCGAGTCCGAGCTGATTCGACGAACTTTTGAGTATTAAGATAACAAGGTAAGATATTCATAATACCCGAGTTTGGGGAAGGTAAAAAAAAACACTACTCCTAAGTAATCGTTTCTCCCACGTAGTAAATACCCCAGTATTTATTCACCAATGTTCTATATTGTATAAGGTGAACATAACAACTACTTTTATGCACGGTTTATTCTCAAAGTTAAAATTTTATCAAGTGTATAAGTTTTCTAATTTGTTTTTTCTTTAAATCCTGTAGCTTATATTGTTTTAAAATTGTGACATTATAAATATGATTTTTCACATAAGAAATTGTCAAAAAAACCCCTTGATATTTTTCGCACATGTTTTGTCAAATCTTTTGGTAAGCAAAAGGTTGACTTGAAACTTAATATTTTTTACGCAAGCCCATGTAAAATATAATTGTCGTCCTTATAAACAACTAACTACCATCTCTTCTGCAATTTTTCTATCCCATTATAGAAACTGGATGGTTTTGCCTGAAAATACGAATCCAAATGATTTTTGACTTCATCTATAAATTTTTTTTTGTCATTTAATGAATATTCTAAATATCGAAATTGGTATTAATATCACAAGGTGCTAAATCTGGAGAATACGGAGAAAGTGGTAGAACTTCCCAGTATAGTTGTTTTATTTTTTTACAGACGAGTTTGGCTTATTCGTCATTTTTTATCCGCAGAAAATTTGTTCAACATCCAAATATCCATCCTGCTACGTTTAATGTTGAAGGTGATTGTTTCTGTGATAATTCTTTGATTGATTTACGAGGATCTAATTCAATTTAAAAATTTGTCATCACACGATTTACATCTAAAACGACAAAAATTTACATCTGTTTATTTTGTTAGGACTGGTCCATAAATTTTATTTATGGTGTTTGCAGTAATGGTCGCATTCAAACCCTGATCAAAAGAAGCCACCATACAATTTTTAGTATATTTTTCATTGCTTTCATTCTTCAATATTTTTATCTTTAATAAAAAAAGATTTATGACACACAAAGCGAAGCTGACGAACCATACAACAAGAAAAAAACTTACAAACATGTTTCCTTCACTGTGTTTGGAAACAAACTGAACCCAAACAACAAACTGAACATTTTCGCTCACAAAAAGAGTGAGCGAAAATAATGGAATTTTGATTTAATTAATTAATTTTATACGCAACGGTCTCTCAGGCGTTCTTTCAAAAAAGTCACATCTCTAATTTTGTATTATATTTTTTTCCTTATAGACAGGTAATTTTTCATTTATAGCATGACTAGCTGACCCAACGAACTTCGTACCGCCTCAGAGTCAATAAATGTTGTGTAATGGGAAGCATGTCAAAATAATGTGCGTATGTAACTTGGAGATTCAGAAACAATTTCTTCAGCGATTGTCGTGTGCCAATGAGTATCATTTTCAAGCAAATTGAGCTGTTGACATGCAAGTAGAAGCATTCGTCATTTTTCGGATGAACTGTGTAAATATGACCAATAGCATCAGTAGTCATTCGGGTGATCAGGAACCGCATCGCCTTGCTTTCGACGTTAAAATGTCTTTGATGTAGCGTCCAAGTGTAATAACGTGGCATCTCATAGTAGAGCAACGTTCGTGCAAACATCGTAATATTGTTGTCAAAAAACGTATCATACCTAATTATAAACATAACCTTATTTCAATATTATCCGATTTTCTTTCGTTTTCATTTCATCATCGATTTTTTTTATTCTAATCCATACTCTAAATTTAAAATTATTAAAAAGTCGATCGTGTCAGTGCCATCTAGTGTCATCTATCTGAACCCAGCATAAAACAAAATGTTCATTATTTGAAGCTGTTTGTCATTTGAAAACTCTATGAGAATATTAATTTTCTTTATTTCTTTTCCGTGATATTTTTATGCTTATTCTGCTATTCTTATTCTGTGTTAATAACCCCACTTTGTTTTATATATATTTATTTATAACATAAAAATGTTTGCGTGATAATAGTTTTAATATTATTCATTAATATTTCTTTTTTTTATTCTAGATTTTATTTTACCCTTGTAATATCTAAATGTCTTGGAAAATCACATTAGTATATTACTCAAGACATTTTTATATATTTTTTTTAAATCCACGTCTGCTCCCAATGTGGAGCATATGTCCTCCTAATGTAGGTATTTCAACCTACCTTTTTCAACGAGAACTGCTAGTGACTCAGTTGATCAACTTCTCTTTTTTCTAAGAGAGTAGTTTTAATATACCCAATTGTTATTTGATTTTTTTTATTTCTATTTTAACATACAACACACCCAAATTCAACACTCACCATACGCCACTGCCTAATATATGACTCTACTTATTTTACTCTGTACACCATAGTTGAAAATATTGGCGAAATCAAGGAAAGGGACAAAACTTCACACTCAGTTTTGAACTAGCATGGCATGTGTATTTTAACAGTATTAACCAATCTGATATTCTTTAATTACTGATAAATAAATGGTCAGTTCGAGGGACCTCGAATGATGTTTCTGAAAAGAGATTGTATTAAATAAAACTGGTTAAATTATTATATGAAATTTAATATTACTTTTGTTATGTTTTAATCTGATTATAACAACAGTATATGTATATGACCAATAAATTGAGTATATTCAGATCGAAATAACCTTCATTAAATAAATACCTGTATACAAAACACAATATTTACAAGATATATAATATAAAATAAGCGCACCCGCTTTCTCTCCAAAGAGAGATGACGCATGTGAAGAAATAATGTTCATTGCGTTCGTAAAAAATGTCAAAAGCCCCGTATTTTGCAACGCCGGATCCTTTCTCACCGTCACACTTGCGGCATATGTTCAATATCACGAGCGTAAAAAAAGTCAGAGCGTCCGGAGTGCCCTCTTTCTGCTTGTAAAAAAATGGGTCTCGTCATCTGCGTTCCAATTCATTTCAAAAATATGATTTCCCTGAGCCCGAAACTTAATGTGAGAAAATTACTCTCAACATGATTATTATAAATAAGCAAAATATAATCAATACTATTGGTCTGTCATAAATAATTAATAACAAAGAAAATTTATTAGACGCAGTCAATTTACGAGACTATAACTTCTCCGTTGTGACCAATTTCAGGCTTATTATAGCTTAATTAAAAGAAAAAAATTACAGCGTAATTTTTAGCTGGAGTTCGATGACATCGACAATAAAGAAGTGAAAACGCGATTCAGTGATAATTTTAACTATCGACATTCTGTACATTTGCGACTGAAGAACTCGTATGCACTGAGCTTCAGCCTCTGGGGTCTCGACACGCAGAAAGGTCAAAACGTACGGAAACATACATTGATTTAAAAATATGTTAAAATGAGAGCAATCAAAGTAAATTGAAATTTGATTTTGTGGAAAAAATCAACATGAACATCGACTGGCAGAAATTCCAACAGCCAAAAGTGTGCAAGCTGACCGCTCACCGGAGAAGTCATAACCGCGCGGAGAGCTTTTCGGCCCTCTCCGTTAAGAATTATTATAAGGTACAATAAATTATAAAAAAATTATCTAACATTGTATTAGTTTTAAAAAAATATTAAACATTCAAACCTTAGAATGTATTAAAAACGAAGACATCCAAGACTCGTTGCTCGCGTCAGAACTGCCCAAATTTTTCAACAATTCAATATTCACCGCCTGCCACGATATATGTGGAAAGTTTGCAACGAGTCACCCGATGTTGCAAAACAACTTTTATTATTTCAACCGCAGTTTACACTATATTGTGCGAATAGGCCAATCATATCGGTAAATGAACCTTCACATGTCCATATTTTTCATAGTTTCACTCGCCAAAACCAGCAGCTGAAGCCATATCTACTGAGTGTAAAAGTCTAAATGATTTATTTCAGTGAATACACCAATGAGATTTCGTAAGACAAAATGTGAAGCTTTTCTTGGGAAGTGTGTGTCACGGATGGGTCCGGATGCGGCTCGAGTCTTGCGGTGTGTGTTGATAGAATTACACAACTGTGTCCCAATGAGACGCGCCACACAAATTATGAAATTTATTTCTTACTAATAGCTAAGCGTAGTTTTAATTTCAGTACAAAATGCTAAGCGATGCAATATGAAATGGCCTCTTTCGAGTCACTTTGGATCAGAGGAATTATATTATATATTAAACCTATTCCCCGCATTGACATTTTTTCATCATATTTAAATATTGTGGCACATTTATTTCATTGATTTTTTTTTCGTAATATTATATTATCATAATAATGCTTCGCTTCGAATGTAAAAATAAAAACTTCGAGCAGCTAAAACAGTTATAAAAAAAAAACACCTCAACTCACATCCCATAACATAAAATCACAGAGGCACAAAAGAAAAACCAGAATACAAGTCTCCTCCATAATATGGTAAAATATCACCTTTATGAAGTAAAATTAATATTTTCACAATTAATAAAAAATAATAAAGTGATTGCCTTATTATGAAAATTATGAAGATTCATAAAATGTCCATTATATGTACAGACTGCTCGCTGATGGAGAGGTTTGAGGTAAATTTAGTTTGCAATTTGCATGCTGTTTCGTGAATAAACATAGCTATCAAATGCGGGGAAAGGTGAGTAAATAAAATTACAGGGTGACAGGGGTCGAGCGGTGATACGTGTGGAATTTTTTTATAAACCTAATAAAAATATATCGTGGCCCCTAAACAGACAACAGAAGATATTTATATCATATTTAGATTAGTATTTTTATAAATTTTTAACAAAAAAAAAATTAATATATAGTATTTTATATGCACGGATGCGATGCGTCTGTGCACATTTTTAACGGTTCTGTGACTCACGCGCACGAGACTAACTGACGTGAACACAAAAATGCACACATGACAACTGCGTAAATGACAGATGTGCAACATGAGAAACCCGCACAGTTGCAAAGGGCACAAAATAATTGAATTGAATTAAAAATAATATATTTTAAAGTATTTATCGCACAAAATAAAAAGAGACTTACTATGTAAACAATAATAATTATTATTGTAAACTTATTAGTTATATAATTGATACAGTCGTAAATAGAAAAATATTTTTTATTCAATAGCAGTGTGGTCAAATATAGGTTTTCCGGTGTTACTTTAATACAAAATTCTGTTACTTAATTTTTATTCTCGTTTTAAATGGATTTTTTTATATTTTGTCTGCAATTGTCTATGTGAACACATGTTGCGTGAGCTTGCGCATTTTTCATGAGTGCGTTTGGGTCGTGCGTATGTGTCCAGTCACCGTTTTTAACAATAGAACAACACAATTTTTTAGAATTGTAAAATTTCGAATTCCTGACGCTTCCTTTCGAAGGAGAGAATAATGGCGTTCGGCTAACAATTACTCGACATAAAGATTAGATTTCATCACATACGTTGCGGTCAACGGCCTGACCGGTGCCTCGAGCGTTATTTACGCTGAGCGTGTTGATTTCATACACTCCATTTACAATGCGATGAATACGCACACACGTGCAGGACAGAAAATATATTAATTCAATACGTAAATTTGCCATACACAATAGCGTGATGATGAATAAATAAGGTGGCATTTTTCATGATAGATATAACATAGAACGAATATGATAAAATTATATAAAATAAACGTATTTCAAGCTCGATGCCGTCGTACCGTACCGTAAAGTACCATCATTTATGTTAAGGGTTTCACATAATAAATAGCGAGTTATATAGTGGTAGAAAGCGTTGCGTTTGAAACGATTTAAAGTAATAAACATTATTTCATTAATATTTTGATCGTAGATTTTGTGTCGCCGAGGAAAACGTCCCGAGAACGGCGGCGACGTGGAGAAGATTGCGACTCAGATGACGAGTGCCATGTCTTTTTTGCTAGGCAGCTGCACTTTTTTACCCTGCCACAGTGAATTGTGAATGGTGAAAGCGTCTATTGTGACCGTCAGATGTTTTGTGTGCACCTGCGAGAAGCATTTGCTGCCAGAATTGTACCTGAAAAAAAAAAAAAAAAACATCTTCAATGACTGGAACAAACTCAACAAACTCAATAAATCAATAAATTTGTTTATCCAATAATATGTGTGGAAAATTTCCAAGAATGCATTGTTTCTGCATATGTATTTATTATGTTAATTATAAAATAAAATTTAAAACTTCATTCATTTCACAAGGTTGCCGCTACCGCGCGCACAAGCAGGCGGATCGTGGTATGTTAAATATTTCATGTGTTTTTAGTATTTCTCAGGAATAAAAATGTAACAAAGTGTATGTAGTATCATATATAATATTATGCAGTGTTGACAGTTTCTGTCAAGAATAGAGGAAGCCTAAAAAGGCAATGTCAATTTTTTATGACTAAATTTGTGAAACATGCTGTATTTAAGCATCAATAAATGGATCAATTATAACTTTATTTATTGCTTTCGATTGGTTAATATGTCAGTTATAGCACATTAATTATTACAAGTTGTTTTTAAAATAAAAATAATCAACTCATAATTATGAAACTTGGAGGTATGAATAAATAGGGTATTGTGTATGTGTTATTTTAAATATAATAAAGAAGGTCATAAAAAAAACTTGTTTTTAACTAACATCGATATATCAGTGGTGAAATCATTTTACCATTTCTATAAAGAGAGTAAAAGGGTTAAAATTTTGCGATTTACTGCAATGTAGAATATTCCCGGGCCCAAAATAGTTATGTCATCGGATTCACTTACTTGAAAAATTTATCAAACATCCTCTCGTTGACTTGGCGCGGTCCGGTTCCGTACAGTTTGAAAACTTCGTCCCCGTCAGGACAGTAGGAGTAGAGCGCTCTAAACTGGCAGCCAGCATCTCGAAACAGAACCAAGAAATGCTTGCTCTCTGAACGACCGATCTCCTCTAAAACCCGCCTCTTGGCCTCTTTGTTGACTGCTCCCGGGAATACGCAGTACTCAACAGCATTTAGCATTATGCCGCGGTTCGATTTGGTCGCGGGCTGCTTGTACAGGCGAGGACCTGCAGTGAGATACAAGTAAATCAGTTCCTCGACAACGCCAATAAATAAAAACCCACATAGAAACGCACCACCGTCATAAAGTATACTTTTATTGAATAAATTGAATGAAAGACGCCAAAGGATAAGCGGAATAGTCAATCTGTTTCAGGGCGAAGGTTTAATTGAAGACTACAAACTGTTTCGCCATGCAAATAGTCATTTTAAAGAAATGCTAAATTAGAAATGAGACGACATACATCTTCTCCCGTCTCTGGGAAGTTTTAGGATACCAAAAAGATAGATTTAAAATGGATCCAACGACAGCAATGGTTAAGGACAATCGTGTTAAATTATTCCAAATCCATTTTGTTTTTAGTTGAAATATTTCGGTCCCATTTTATCCTAAATAACAGTACGATGATTGCGGCATCTGTCTGTATTATAATAATATTATGAATGACGAGCGAAGGTCTTCCGTATAAAATTGACAGGAACCATCAGTCTGCGAGGAGAGTAGAACCTAGAATGAACCCCCCCGATACAAAGAATAAAAGAGCAAACGCGGGAGGGAAGGAGACCTACCGGAATAGTCCATGATGGAGCTGGGCGTGGAGCTGATGTCGCTGGAGCCGTCGTCGAAGTTGCGGCGCTTGGCGACGAGGCCGGGCGGGAGGGATCCCGGTCCCGAGGGCGACGGCAGGGTCCGCATACCAGGAGACGGAGCCCTCCTCGGCGGGGTGGCTCTGCCCAATCCCGAATCTGCGTCGTAGCGGAACACCATTGAATCCTGCTCATAGCTTGACCCTACCCGCGACCGCAACCGTATAGTTATGCGCCTTGGCAGTCGCACGATCCGCACGTAAGACTGAACAGTCGCTCGTTATCGAGAGTCGAGTATGAGTTTTTTTTAATTTGAAACAAAGCTGTTAATGGACCGCAACAGAGAATAGCGTCCGATAGTGTGCGACACATCGCTCGGTAGCAAGCTGCGGGTTCAGTCTCTCCCGCGGGCCGCTCAGATTTTATAACCACAAAGAGAATCACATAAGTTTAGAGAGGTGAAAGCGGCGGCTGCAGTCGATATATTGAAATGGAATTGATCGACTCTCCGGTCCCTCAGCCGACTTATTTCCTCCCTCTAAGCTTGTATAATAATTGCATTATTCACACCATTATTCCCTTCACCACTATCCTCACCTCAAGTGAGAAATTATTGCAACATTATTAGTGGTAAATTTAAAACAGTTAGTGAGGACTTATGCAAATTGATAACTCAGATTAATATAGTATCATGCGTCATTTAGTAATCTTGTTTTTTATTAGGTTTTTTTTTCTCTTAGTGTAATGCGTAACCTAGTAAAGCCAATCGTCAGTGAAAAGATTAAACGGTCATAATTAATCACTAAAAAATATTATTCATATCACAGTCAAAAGCAGTTTTAAGTATTATATTTATAGTATTATTTATAAATAAGCATTCTACAGAACTCCGAAAGTTGCAGATAATCGATGATGAGACTGAAAGCCCTCTAAATTGGCAAAGACTGACCGATGTTATCGCCTGCTAAAAATTCTCATACCGATACTGTAGAACTGACTAGACTGTAAAAACTAGACTAAATAAACTGTAAAATTCAAAATATCAAAAGAATAATAATAAAAGTATGAGAGACGGTGTTTGATTCTATGAAACCGATACGTTATCCAGTTTCGGAGAGGCATTTGATTTAAATACATATTTGAAAACAAGAAATTATGTACACTATTGATTTGCGACAATAAAAGGGTGATAAGGTCATGACGGCATCCAAGCGGGTGCGCTAAAAATTATCAATAAAAAATAATATAGCACTACACAGATCACCGTCGCCGATGTGTTCGCTCACGCGGAGTGATGTCATGCTTCCGAATGATAAAAATAATATTTACAGTAAATAAACTTAAGTATCCGAATTGGCTACCTGGCTACGGGAAACCTGACTGAATCAAAAAGCGGACTACATAAATAAGGTGAAAATAAAAGAAAAAAAAAAGAGCTTTGCACCAATTAACCCAGTGATGATAGCGAGGAAAAGCTATGTTTGACAATCGGTGGAATCTTACCGCACAGATTCATGAGCGAGCTGGACTTCCGTCCGGCCTTAAAGTTATTCTGGTAAGTGGAATACTTAGACCTTCCCCTGGTCTGAGTTTGCGGCTCCGTCACATTTACGTTCTCTGAAAGATTCACACATTCAACTCACAATTTCTCAATTCGTTTATTGTAATATATATTACGAACTGCATCTATAAAAAGAATCAACGGTGAGCGTTACGCCCCCTGCGACAGTATTCCGAGAGACAGGCAGACGACGTTCGATCGAGAGGGAGCGACGTCGAATCGTTCCGAGACAACCGAGCGACGCCGGTGAAAATATGATTGAACTATCCGTGAAACGAGATGATCTTTTTGGGTCGTCGACGTTTCGAAGCGTTCCGACGTCCTCCTCGGGACGATCTCCATCGTGACAGTTCGAACGGAACACGTCGAGCTCTACAATGCATGCCAATAAATATATTGCAGTTTTTTAGGACGAAAAGATGGAATTTAATTTTTAAAAAAAAAACAGACAACCCGTGAGCGCGATATGCATACTAAACAATAAATACCAACAGAACTAATAACAGAAGCTGATAAAAATAGCAACAACCAATATAATCGGATATGTCGAGCGGCGGATGACGCCCAATGCCAGCTGAATCGATATAATTGTCAGTATGTATATACATTTACAAATGAATACATTTTAGACAGACAGGAAATATCGGATGCGCCCTGTTACCAAAAAAGCAATTCGGCAGCAGTCATAGAAAATTGTTCAAAATGGACGCCTTGCAAAACATTAATACTCTGGGCTGCCGCCGCTCGAGTCGTATTTTGTTCCTTGTTAAATGGCATGCCAAAAAAATAATAAGCTCTGCTACGTGCGCAGTCAACATACACAATACTTCCGTGTTCCAAATCTAGAGATACTACAAAGCCTGATTTGTGCAATTTTTTACTCTTATAAATATCTAGGACATGCCTAAATATTTCTGTAACAACATGTCAGCTCCGAGTCTCGCTCACCTGTAATCTTACCTCCGTCGGACTATTTTTATTTATTTTTTTATTTACTTACAGATTAAACTTTCTCGTTTGATCATTTGTCTCTTTTAAACCGGTTACGCATTTTGTAAAAAAAACTAATTAGGTATCAGAATAAGGAATAGTCAAAATCTCATCTCATCGTAATCAAACAGACCTCTTCGATAATCTGAGCACTGTGAAATTAGTTCAAGTTTATCTAAACAGTTGAATGCCGAAAGGCGAAACTCGGGTCATTAGTGAAAAAATGTACAAAAAATGTACAAAATTTGAATGATTCAAATTTAATACTAATATTTAATTATGAATTGTAAAATATATTCATCAATCACTCTTTGAAAGGTTCTTTATTATTATCCTCGATTGAATTTTAAAATACTACCAAAAATCAGAAAAAATTAATGAATGAATAATTCAAATATATTTTTTAATGTATTTTACAAGCCTTAATTTCTGAGTCTCAATAATCGATATTTTTTTTTTCATGGCTTTAAAATATGAAGGAAAGAACGTGCAGCCCTCCACTCGGAAAACTCCAACTACAAAAATTTACATGCGTTTATGGACTTCTCCATATAAAAGCATCTGCTAGATGCGAATATTCGATTCACAATCCGAGAACACACGTGCGAAACCTCGATCTGAACGCACGTCCATCGGGTCGAGGGGTAAATCGGTTTACTTATTTATCATTGTCATGCTTATTTTTAGCCGCATTCGGACGCTCAAAAAGCCACACCGTGCAGTCCAAAACATTGCATACTGACACAAGCGAAAAGAAACACTAAGCTCGGTACGCGCTCTCGGTGAAGATTTCATCAGAAAAATTCGCATAAAAACGGTTCAGACCGAAAACGGGTGCCGTGTGAAATATTAAATATCAAAGACCCACCTCTGGAAGTTTTGTAGGAGCCCCTCCTACCGAGCGCGCTCGGTCCGCTGCCCGGGGACATTCCTCTGCTTTCGTCGATCGGTGAGTCTGTGAAAATTGATGTTGTTCAATAAGATACTGTGATTTTTCAATTTATTCCGTTGGGAGTGCTCTCAACGACCTGTTTCCACGTATACAATCAATATTACAATGAATTTCATGCATCGAAAGAGTCACCGCGTTTGCCACCGAAAAACGAAAATGCCTCGAGACATTGCAACATGGACTACTGCTACACAAGAACGAGCAATAATTGAATCGAAAAAAGTGTGATCTCATGTGAAAACAAATATCTAATCGTGTAAGCGTATTTAATGTTTTGTAATTGAAAAACAATAATGAATACCTCTGTAAAGACCGGCTCTGTCGGCCAGACTGTCCTGGGAACCTCTGTAATAATCTCGCCGCATCGTAGATTGACCCGAAGGCGGTTGACTATATCCGGCTGTATTACCAAAGCAAAGCCACAACACTCGAATGAGAAATTATAAGAGATGAAAATCATGCAAAGGCCAGACAGGAAGACGCGGATGTGCCACAGATCAAATCAATCTTTAACAGATCCGTCAACCGAAAGACTTCATTAATTTTTAGATGGAAATAGTACTTTGTTAGATGGACACGTAACTTAGCAGCTATTTATAAAAAGTACACGTGTATTACTGTTCTTTCGGTTATCTTATCCATTTACACTGTTAAATTATTGAAATGATCTACGGACTCTCGCTCGACTTAAACGTGACGCTAAACTAGAGGTGCCGTATTCACAATTCTAACATATTTACTGTTACTAATTGAAAAATAACAAACGCATTAACCCTCTAGAGTAATTTATAATATTCTGAAACAGATTCAGCGACACTACAAATAACAAACGGTTCATTGAACAGTATTTTTATTTTTACACTATCCACTCCCGATATGAAACATGTGAAATCCTTTTCAACGGTTATCATTTTCAGAATGAACCGGTAGTCACTCGTAATCTGAATCGTAACAGAAGTATTCCATAAAAAAAATCAAAATATTTCACTCAATATTACTTTTTTCATATTGTATTTTAATTATTTGATATTTATTTACAAAATATTAGTAAAACTTGTCAGTAATCTCTTCTTAGACGCACAAGAAACATCGCTGTCCTTACTTTATTTATGGATATAATCAAATAAATTGATTATTTTACATTTATTTTTCATTTTATAGTAGGATTATTTATTTTGGAATTTAAAAACGTTTTTCTAAAACTAAATTAAAATGCGACATTTAAAAACACTCGAGGGCTAATTTTGTTTCTTCATTATGGTCAACTGCTAAAGTGCACCTTTGAAAAAAATAAAATATAATCTAAAAAAATGATTCATAAGTAATTTCAAAACTGTGATGAGTGAGGCGACTCAAAGGCGAGACGTGTGATAAGTTTAGAGAACTAAATGTTATTAAACTTCTAACTGATTCATTACAATTTGACTAGTAAAATTATTCCCATGTTGCCTCTCATCACAGTGATGTAAAATAATTATTTAACAGTGAGAACAATATGATAAATAACTAATGAAATAAATAAATTTTTCAATGTAAGAAATAAAAAAAAGCAGATTTAAGCAGAAATGGGAAATCATTTCTATTTTGCGAAAAATCCTGAATCATGTGAGTCAACATTAACCCTTTAAGCACATTTATTTAAGTATTAACAGTGAACACCCTAAAAATGATTAAATGTAATAAATGTGGCTATGTTCACGTCATAGGTTAATCAATCACCCAATTTTCATTGTCAAACAGTGTTTTTTTCTTTACAAAGGCTGGATAACTAATTGACATTAACATTAAAATGATCTATCCACCTCATAGGATAATTTCAAATATACAAACCTCCATGTTTTACTAAATGTTTTCCTAAACATCCTTCTATCGAGGTTAGGAAAACAGCGAAAGTAAAAGTGAAAATACTCTCTAGTGAAATTTTAAATTACTAATTTTGATGTTAATCAAATTCCACATCAAAGGAAGGTTGCATCATGCTCACTATATTTTTTATTCTTAAATATTAATAATTCCTGACTGAAATAGTTGGGGAAACATTGCCATCGCAATTGATGCACTGAGACAAACTTTAGAAACGCACCAGTGAGATTGGAGGAAGAGCCCTGTCTGGCGCGCCCGGCAGCGAGCATTCCTTCAGCCATCTGCACGGCTCCGCTATCCACATGAATGGTTTTCGGTCTGGCCCGAGGGCCCGCTCCGGCTTTCGAGCGCAGCCGAGCCGTTCCGCCTGGTGCTACCGTTGTGCCCGAAGGTTTCATTAATGCCGACAACAAATCCTTGTCCAACACTTTTCCCTGGAAGTGTATATTGATGAAACGAATACATTAAATCTCATACTTAAATAATTACAAAAAACATCAACGTACTGTGGAACTTTGAATCATAGATTCCTCAATTTATTTCTATACTGCATCCATATGGAGATCTCTTTTGCCTTGCTCCCTTCCTATTCAAATTGATATTCCACCAGGATTTTCTGTCCCTGTCAATCTTGCTGCTTCCTTTCATGCCAGCATTCTGTGCTCATGCTATGTATAGTCATTAGCGTCATCCTATGGAGACAGAATCTATATGATTGGAAGAGACAGCCGGGATTTAGCTCTAGCTTGCTACCCTCTCTCCCCTTCCAATGCTTGCCCAGCTGAAATACCAAACCCCAAGTATTTGCAGCAAGCATCCGGTTTCCGAGCTCAGTAAATATTTATCCTGATCTTTCGTGAGATGCTATGACTGGCAACCATACATGAGCACGAACATAATCAGATCCTAGTATGCTAAATACTCAATATGGAGAGCATTTCAATTGAAAAATGATACAGATGCAAGGTTAAGATTAAAAAATAAGCAATTCCTACAGGTTAGTAAGTAAAGAGAAAAATAGATCGCCAACCTCTCTCTCGGCTTCCTCCATGGCTTTCTTAAGTTTGTACTGCTGCAAAATGTCCTCCCTTCGTCTGGCCTGCATGTCTTTGCGAGCATTCTTTTCGTCTGTAAGAGCAGCTTCCCGTTGACGCTTGGCATCTGCCGCCGCTTCTGAGCGGGCCCTCGCCTCCTCTGCAGCCTGCCGCCGCTGGAGTGACAGCATCATTATTCTCTCTTTTTTGCGCTCCATCTCTTCTGCCGTATCCTGAAAGGGCAGTTTTTATGTACAATAATACACTGATAACAATTGAAAGTTGTTTTGTCTCAATTCAAATTGTTGTACAATAATCATAATGCTGACTGGTAACTTGTACCCCAAGGCCAATTGTTGTTTACAACTTTTCATTTTTGTATAAATAGCATTGTTAAATTATATTTCTTATCAGTTGACAATGCTCGCAATGAGCGAAACCGGTCCTGACCTATTAAATAAAGTGGAATGAAGTACAAAGGAATATTGTGTTTTTATTAATCAAATGTACAATATTCCAGACAAACAAGTTGATGTTTTTATAGATTTATCAAAGATTGTCAAAGCAATAAAACCTAAAACTAAATCTAATATACTCTAGCTTGATATTTAATTAATTGTCTACGAGTAATGCCTAAAGTGTATGTCCAGGTACGAGTAAGTATTAACCGTAAAATAAATTAATATAATGAGGCTGAAAAATTACATACAGGATCAGGATCAGCCAAATCTGTTCCGATGACGATGGCGGTTGGTGGATCTCCGACTGGGCCTTGAGCCCTTGGAGTTGGGTGATTCTCCCGTGCCGTAGGCGGGGGGGCTCGATCAACACGGACTTCCCTTCGAAGGATGGGGGACTCCCGCTGTCGCTCGTCCTCCGAGCCATCATCAACGGGGATTCGCTCAGGACTGGTCCCTCCCGAAGGCGCACGGTCTCGTCTTGGAGACCCCCGTTTCGCTCTCAGGGGAGGCTTAGGACGTTTAGGTCGCTCCCCGTCAAAAGAGACATAGAAGCCCTTCTCAACAGGAGCATCAGCCTCCGCAGGCGGTCGGCGAAATGAGTCACCCGTGAGAGAAGGCCGAGTGGGAGAAGGCAAACGGTACGTACGGTTGCCAGAAGTTATATTTAGCCGACCAATGCCGTGCCTGAGAGCCTCCTCCTCTGCGCTACCAATGAAGGATATGTTCTGAGGCTCCATGTCGTCGGGGGCAGGAGTCTCTACGGGCCGGATTCCCGGAGAAGGTAGTCGCTGCTGGCTGTCCACGACTGCATCGTCGAGTGACTGTTGACGTCTAGCAGCCGGAGGGCTGGGCTGAGTGAAGAGAGATTGGAGGGCCAGATGAGACTGTCGAGGGGGACTGCATGCGTAGGAAGGAGTGTGACGTTCAGCGCCATTACGATAAGAAAAATCGTGCCGTTCAGGCGAGCGCCCAAGGGCATCACCGTGGATTGCAAATCCGGACGGAGGGGGTGCGGCCCACCCTCTTTGAGGATCTTCGTCAGAGAAGGGAGGCTGAGGTGAGCGATAACGCTGAACATCAGACGGGGACTGCCAAACTCCACGATCGGATCCGTCCGAACGAGCTTGCTGTGCCCATGTCCTCCTCGGTGGAGCCTGTGGAACATGATGAATCTGCTGAGGACGGTCATGCAGGAAAAACTGCGGGGGCTCTGTAGACGGCCGCTGCGGGATGTGTGGTGACGAACCAAAGTTGTGCTGTGAACCATAGGGGGTGACACCGACATCACGTTGAGAACCAAACTGGTTACGCTGCAAATAATTTCATAATTGTTTTGATCAATCGCCAAATAATTTAAACAAATTACCGATCATAGCTCGGCTGCCAAGCATGAATGCGAGTCTTTTTTTTTTTTTTTTTTATTCGATAAACTTGTTTCCCATTCTGCATCACACCGAAGACGATATCTCCTCAATGATACAGTTAAGATACATGTTTTTAGGCACAATTTGATAGGCAACAATAATAATAATTAAAAATATAAAGATATTAATAAAGGTTAATTAAATACATTGAATTAGTATAACTACACGTAAAAAAATAATAAGCAAGAATGATAGTTAATGGCACTAATGAGAAAACTTTTAATTTTGAAACAGATATAATATGATTAAGAATTGAATGGTGAGGGGCAGGAAAGGTAAACTTTTTCTCCAAAAGAAGTAGCAAATTTCTTGAAGTGACCGAAATTTTCTGGAGACGAAACTAGATCTGGATGCCCGATAGGACCATCACGGTTATTTCTACATAACGAAAACAATATACCTCTTTCAACAGACATAATCGGACAATTCCAAAGAATATGCTCTGAATCTCGATTACTGTCACCACAAGGACAGTGTGGGTTAGGTTTGATTTTAAATTTATGTAGCTTGGCATTAAACGCACCGTGTCCGGTGATAAATTGTGAGGTCCAGTGATCCGGAGAGAGCCAGGTTGCATTCTGACGAAAAACAATATCTGGGAAAAATAAATAGGTAATTCTACCACAAAGGGACTTTGACCATCGACTTTGCCAATTAGTTAAAACGGTTAGTGAGCAGAGTTATTTCACTTTAACTAAAACTGAGATAGTCTGGTTGCTTATACAGTAAAACTTGTATATACATACATATTCACTGTATTTGTTTGCGCGCATGCTATAAAATAGAATAACGTCACTTATGGCCAATGTACCATTCAAAGTTTTAGACAGTTCTTTACCACGTGATATTTTCAAGAGAAATACCTAATATATAGATGTCTCGCTTGCACTAATGTATGTAAGCGCTCAAATTAACAACTGATTCTTTCTCATGTGATACTTCACTTTATATTGATCGCTCACTTTTCTCCTTTTGGTAAAATCACATTTCTAAGGTGCATAAGGGTTCATGCTTAAGGTGCATATTTGCTTGGCAAGTTCTGATTCGACGCAGCCTTGAGATTTTTTTGTGTTTTCTGTCCGTGCTTTCTTATTTACCATCTGTTCACCACATTAGTGTGTGACAAGAGCCTCAACCAAAATTTTGAATTATTAGAAATCGTAAGTACATTTTGACGAAAAACATTACAAATTACGAAATATGCGATATTTAGAATTAACGTCGTTGAAAAGTCAATTTTGGGACCGAGCAAATTATGAAAATTTCGAATCACGAAATATCGTTCGAATTAACGGACTTTTACTGTAATGTTAAATATATTTATATTGTGATACAGAGAAAACAACTATATAAACTAAAATAATACTCTGGATATGTAAAGAAAAGTTGAAAATTACTATTACTGGTTCAGGTAAAAATTAATTGTCGAGGAAAAAGCTTACTGGAGACTGAGAAACGTGCTGGACATCTGGCCGGTATATTTGTTGTTGTAAATATTGGTTGGCTTGAATCTGGTCCTGTTGAGTGGCAAGGCGCGCTATGTCGCTTTGGATGTCTCGTAGGCTCGAATTCATTCTGAAATAAAAGCAGACTTATTAACTCACTGTCCGAATATCAAACTGACTTCGTAAACGAGTTACAGTTCAAAATCACAAAGCAAAAGACCCTTATGCAGGGTGTTCGCCGCAAAGGTTTACTACCTTATTTTTGTATAACTTTATGTAAAATGAAAACTAAATGGTTTAATGCTGATAAATGTTTTATTGAATGTTGGGATTTACGTATGGAAGACAATGTCAGCAAAATGTTCACCTGTTTTCCTCACGGATGCAAGTTCTTTTTATAACATTTTTCATCACATTTTCACACATTCCAACATTTCATCACAATTTTTTTTGTTTAGGTATACTGTCGCTTTTGTAAAGGTGACAGATTTTTTTATTGCCCAGGACTGAATATTTTGTTTATTAACGTATCCATTTGAATGGAAATGGACCTCATCGCTTATCATGATTTTGAAAATTAGGGTTATCATGAGCAATCTGTAACATCTTATTGGCATATGTATGACATTGTAAATGATCTTGTAGAAGAAGCTCTTATGCCAACTCAATTATAAATGGAAACAAATGCAAATCTTTCTGCTTAATTTTCCAAAGTTGTTGTTTCGGGTCCAATTTCTTAAGCAGTGTCAAATTGAGATTGATGGATTTTTTGAGCATTTTCTTGGACAGCTGCAATGCTTTCAGCTGATTTTCTCATACATTATGACCCAGGCTTGTGTTTACCTGCTACGGAGCCTCTTTCTTCAAAATCATTAACTAAACAAAAGGTAGTAGTAAGATGAAAAAATCTAAATTAAAATTTTAGTTCTAAAAATATTATTATACAGTGGAACCACTCATAACGAGCCCCTTTAATAACGAGTAATTCGCATAACAAGCAAAACATGCTCCCTTAACGAGCGACATATCGCATAACGAGTGTCGCAGAGTTTTGGAAAGATCACATTCACATCGTTGCTTGCCTCAAGATGATTGACAAGGCGTGGGAAGGGGTTACCAAGAGAACCCTCAATTCTGCTTGGAAGAAGCTTTGGCCAGAGAGCGTTGTCGAATGTGATTTTGAGGGGTTTGAAACAGTACCTGTAGAGTTTACAGTACACGAGACTGTATCTTTGGCCAATACCATGGGACTGAAGGTGGATAACAACGATATTGATGAGCTTGTGGAAGAGCACAGTCAGGAGCTGACCATCAAAAGGGCTTATGGAGTTGCATTGTTTTTCACAGCAAGAAGGTATAGAGGAGAGTTTGTTAGTGAAGGAGGAGGAAGAAGCAGAGCCAATCTTCTGGCAAAATAAAAGAAATGCTGAAAGCATGGGAAACTGTTACATCGTACATTGAGAAGCATCACCCTAATAATGAGGTGGCTATGAATTTTACAAATTTATTAAATGATAATGCTGTCACATTTTCACCAAATTTTGAAGCGTCGGCAAAAACAAATGTCTCTAGACATCTTTCTAGTAAAAAAGAATTAATTATTTGTCATAAATAACAAACTAGTCGATTTTTTAAATTGTTTTTTGCAAATCGAAATCGAATTCCAGGCTGTTACGCTCCTTAACAGTTTACTAACCGCACAAATTTCGCAATATTGTACACCAAATACTGGCAATATTTGTAAAATATTGGAAAATTTCAATTGTTCAAATTTGAATCATTCAAATTATGTACACTCCCACAGATTTTGTCACTAACGACCCGGGTTTCGCCTTTCGGCATCTTCAGGCGTTCAAGCGCACGGATGAACTTGAACTGACGCTTAGTAAATGGATGTTTCGTGTTTATATATTAAATAAATGTATCACTGAGTCTAAAGCCATCGCTGGCGAAAAGGGTAAGCTCATGGGAATTCCCAAAGATTTGAGTAGTGAGTGGTTTTTAGAATTATATTTAATACAACTGTTATTAAACCACAAATTTTGACTAACAACACGAAACTTTAACACTAATTTACTATAGAGTTCAGCCAATCTTGCTGTACTAGCAATATTGATATAATTTAAGATTTCGACGACAAAATCTGTGGGAGTGTACATAATTTGAATGATTCAAATTTAATATTGAAATTCCACCAAGCACCTTCAGTCGAAATCTTAAATTCAATTGTTCAATTTAAATTTCCATAACTTTTGAATGCGTCAATGCATTCCAATGAAATTTTTATGGCATATTGAAAATACATACCAGTCTGAGTCTTTGCTTAATCATCTCTTGACAAATATTCGAAGCCAATATTGAAATTGAACATCAAATTTATTTTTGGCCGCAAAGTCATATGTGTAAAAAGATGCCAATGCTATGAGTGCTGCAGTGAGTAACGCTTGGGTAGTGGAGGACGCCAATGTTATGTACCCGGTGAGTAAGGTGTTAACAATTTATAAGTATGTAATTTTATTTGATTAAATGTTAAAATATAAAAAAAAAAATTTTCAAACTTGGAAAAAATGTTTCGCCTAACGAGTAAGATTCTGGAACGAACTAGTCTTGCTATCAGAAGTTCCACTGTATATATCAGCGGTCAGAGAACCAAGGTAAATTACCCCAAATGCAGTAAAAATGAAATTTTTGGGGGTAATAAGGAAATTTTTCAAAACCTGAAGGGGGAAAATTTTCAATTAAATTTTGTTTGTTCCAATATGAGAATTTTATTTTGTTTGTCTATTACATACTTGCTATTTTCGTGCAACTTTTATTTTCCGTGTAAATTTCTCTCCTTTTCAAAATGAGGGGGTAATATCGACTTACGCAAAAATATTTTGAGGTAACGGTTAAAAAAGTTCCCCGACCACTGGTATATATGGTTGATAACTACATTAGATCCTCTACTTAGGCGGTCTAGTTATGCGAATAAGAATTTTAAAAAAGTCAAGAATGCTCGTTTGTTTCACTTATCGATTTCTATAGATTTTGTAACTGAATTTGTAACTAAAGAATTTGTACATAGTATTTGTAGAATTAAAATACTAATTTTTTCACCTTGTTACAATGATATTTCATCAAGTAAATGCCCATTCGAGAGGGTTGACAGCTTCAGATACCTCGGCGTACTTATCCCCGAAGACGGTAGTACAAAAAAGGAGCTCGCCATTCGTTTAGGAATGGCTGGAGTCACATTCAACTCAATGCGGACTGTCTGGGACACACAGCTGTACTCGATTAAAACCAAATGCCACTTATTCAACGCTTGCATTCTGCCGGTACTGCTTTACGGTTGCGAATCATGGCACCTGACGAAGACTCAGAAAAACCGTATACTGAGCTTCGAGAACAGATGCTTGCGTCGGATAATGGGGGTGAGGTGGTTTGATTTTGTGAGGAATTCAGAGATAAGGGAGCGTACAAGACAGCGTCCTGTCACGTCAGTGGTTATGGAGAGACGTTGGAACTGGCTGGGTCACGTGCTGCGGATGCCTCCGGAAAGCCTCAATCCTGCCTGCCTATTCTTTCGACCGGTGGGATTCTGGCGTCCCGGACGTCCGTCGGGTACTATCCATAGGATGTACTCGGCGGAACTGAGGGATGCTGGCATGTCGTGGGAGGAAGCAAAGCAATTGGCAGGAGACAGGGAAACATGGAGGTGCCGCGTGGCGGCCATATGCTCCACATAGGGAGCGAACATGGCCAAAGAAGAAGAAGAAAGAAATGCCCATTCAATCAATAAATAATTGATGTTGATGGCACATTATGTCAAATATGAACTGTCAAAATTCATATTTACCAAAATAGTGACCAAGCAAAGTAGTAAACCTTCTCATGTGAACACCCTGGAATTTTTTGGCAGTCAGATAGTGACAGTGATCAGACTATTCAGTATTCAAATTTCATTAATATAGGCGCAAGGAACAAAGGTGCAAAGACATGTGCCTAAAACCATTACCTTCAAAGTATAGCTTTATCATTTGCAATAAAATTCACCTTGCGACAGGTGTATCAACAAACTTGAAAACCAATGTCAATTAATTTAGGCATTGTGTTACTTTACTAACATATGTATATATAATTGTTTTTCCTAATTTTGTATATTACTAATGTAAGTTATATTTTTGTAAAAATCTTGTAAAAATTTTGTAATGTTTATTCAATGATTTAATAATATGTACTGTATTATATCCTCATATTTTGTATATTTACATTGATTGGATTACTGGCTGTATTTTTTATGTTTAACAGCTACTATTTTTCTCCCCCCCCCCTTCTACCCTTCTGGCGCCATATTTTTTAATAATAAAGTAATAAGAAAAACAATAATGACAGTATTTCCTAGTCAGGGTCCAAAAAGTAGGTTCCTGCACTCCTACCAACTTTAAGCAACATCATGTTCCAGAGTGGCCAATCTATAGGTACCTCGGAATATAAGTTGGCAGTTTGAACCCCTCTGACTATGATATATAGTAAATATTTTTTTAATACTGGTAATTATATTGATATATATTCATTATAACGGTGGTGAATTATTTTACTAGTATTGCAATTCTATTGGCTGTTTTCATAACCTTCCAGTGGGCGCGCTGTCGCAAAATTTACGACAAATGCGCCTCATCGCTTCCCAAACTTTTACCACTTAGTCGCAAGCATCGAGTTACGAGCTATTCGAAGGTCAGTGTCTCTCTAACCTGCAGACGTACTGGTTGTGCTTATAAGTTTTTGTTATTCATTGATATTTGGAAATTTCCGTTGAGCGTAAATTTTACAACACACACCTTAAAGTGTAAGTATATTAAATAAACTACTTTTTTCTATTTATTTCTCATTTATATTGTTTCTTTTATAGCTAAATGTATTTTTTTTGTTTTAGACGTGTTCCATTATGGAGATGCAAGATGATAAGACTTGCTTTCCTTCTAGTGACAGCGAGTTTTCGGAAAAAGAAATCGAGCAACTTCGAGAAGAATTTTCCTAAAAAAATTGGCATTGACGATGATGAAAGAGCATCTTATCTTCAGATCAATTATCAAACATTTACCACAAGATTTAAGTGATTTTCTCAAAGTGAATTACGGTCGGGAAGTTGAACCGATAACAGAAGAAGAAAAATGAAGCCTTCCAAAACGCGGTGTTTGTCGGTCATGTGCACTGAGAAGAAAAGATCCTTGGCATCAATGAAGTGTTGCCGTTGCCAGTCCTTTATATGCAAGAGCCATTCGGCAGTTGAGGTGATTTGCAACAATTGTAAGGATGAGAATATTGATTCTGACAATTCGATCTGACAATATTTTGTTTTGAAATATTGGAGTGTTGTTTCGTTTTTTGTTTAAAAAAGTCAAATAGATGTTTTTTAAAGTACTGTCATTCATAATTTTTCATAACCTTACAGCAATTCCTTAACATTTATATAAAGAAAACACCATTTAAATGCAGAAAACTTGATGACGTAAAATTTACAACAAGCGCCCGCTCAAGGGAAACTACTCAGCGCGCCCGCTGGAAGGTTAAATACCGGTATCGATATTTACAATTGCAATCCCTATGAGATATTGAAATTCCATCAAACACCTTCGGTCAAAATTCTAAATTATACTGAAAATACATGGACAAAGCTGAAAATTTATAAAAAAGAAAATATCTTTTCACTTGTGTTTTAGGGTTTAAAGCACTGAGACAGTCTTTTTAAAACAATATTTTTTCACCATCAAATAAATGGTAATTCATTTGGGTTAATATTTGGCTTATTCAGGTTATAAGTGTCGATCGCGACTCCGAAATGGTTGGAAACGAGTGCCTTAAAGCGTGACCTCTCAGCTACACCAACCGCGAAAGTATTCAACAAACCGCTGCACCTATAAATAAAAATAATACTCACTTCGCAATCGACTGGTGGTAGTCTTCGAGGGCCATTCCGTCCAGATCGGGAGTGCGTCTCGTCTCCACGAACGGCGATCCGTCCCGGTCCATCCATTTGCTCTCCACGGTCTGAGCATCCGTCGAGATGTCCTAATGGGGCACAACCCATATTATTCAGAGGAACGTCATTCATAATACAGAAGCGAGATATTTTCATCAATTTACCGTACGGAGATCTTTAAACATGGACTGCAAAAAACCGCCACAGAAACACATTTTTCCTACATAATTTTAGCAGTCTAGGAGAGAACATTTATCAATTGTGTACACTGATTTTCGCGAAACAGAAGCACGAGTCGGTCGCTCGTCACAGTCGGCAGTTAACTGATCGAGAGCTCGGACATTGTGTAAAATGAACAGAATAAATTAACTGTTCATTATGATTGCATTATACAACACTCTTACAAAAATATTTTTCATAATAATTGGATCCGTGCAAAGTTACAATACATTAAAAAACAACCGTATAATTGAATAGTAATCTTACATAAATTATAAAGAACAGTAATAAAAAATAACAGTAAGAAAACATATAGAAAAAAGTTTAGTCATTCACAAACCAACTCTGATTGCTTTGGTCTATTCTACTTTTGTAAAAAACAATTTAGAATAAATCTCAGTAGTATTGAAGAGTGAAACTGTATATAAGTGAAACAAGCGACATTCGAGTGAATGAGTAAAATTAGGTATCATAGAAGATATCAAACATAAGAACGATCAAACCTGCAAAGTGACCGGACGCTCAAGCTTGGTAGCGACTTCCTGAGCGAAGACGGGCGCTGAAACACTCCGAGGGGTCGGACTCTCTTCTTCTGCGGTCTCGTCGCCGACTCCACCCGCCGACGGAGACTTAACTACGCTACCCTTATTCTGAAACCACAGGCCCAAATGATGCAACCCTTCACCCACGAAAAAGACAGAGTCAGCATGCTGAAGTCCTATTCCGCGAGACATTTACGTTTCGGTCACCGAGATTTCAATGGGAATTTCGCAAAGTGAGCAAGTTGAATGCAAATTTTCTCTGCAGTGTGATTTGCAGTCAGAATACTGATGGCAGAAATACGCACTCCCTTAATTGAGAAAATACATTTTGAACTATAATTTTACTCATGTGGGCGGGTTCACGTATTTCTGCTCTCAGAGGCTTATTGTATTATACTGTGTAAAAGTTCAAGCTTAATTTCCTGGCCAGGTGAAACTCTCTAGACATGTTGCCATTTTATCAGCATTTCACCAAATTTAATTCAGATTACATCAACAGACTCGACAAAAAAAAATAGCTTATTAGCAGATCTGGATGATGTACCTAAGATCAATCGTTTTCATGAATGATCCGTATTCTTCAGTATAATTTACACCAACGAGAGTTGCATCAGGGTGATAAGTAATTTGAAATGAAACAGCCGACAGCATATAAAAAGCACTAAAGTGAAAGCATTTACATGTAACTCATAAATCAGGGGGGAAAACAACAGCGGTCACTTTCTCTACGAATGAAAAGTGAAATGGCTCCAATGCACCCAATAATTGAATTCCACATAAAACAATTGCTACTGTGATAATATTTTTTTGCTGCAAATTAATTATTATTAAAACTATACGTTTTTGCATAAATACATATATGTTCAAATTTCGAATCAATTATACATGCTATGTGCGAAAAAAATATTTTACCGACGATCAAAAAAACCATGGCAATTGAAAACTGCATTTATTAAATAAATTACAATATTAAAACATGACACTCGATGCATGTTGAATTCTTGCCTGAATATACTCCAATGGAATATCAGCCCGAACAGCAGGAGAACTACTCCACGTCATGTAGTATGAATATTTAAATAATGAATTAGACAATGCATTGCAATTGATTTAAATGAAAAAATATCTATCCATCAAACGAAAACTGTAATTAATTTGTACACTATATTTAGTTATTCACTCACCAGAAGTGCAAGCTTAACAATTACCACTCACTATTAGAACTTGGGGACACAATAAATAAATATTATTGAAAATACAATAATCAAAACCAAAAACCAGACGTGAATCGTTCAACAACTCAAAGTTTAAAAACCTAACCCCAAAAACCGTGCGAAACATAGTATTAGGATACAGACCAAATGGGAAAAAGCAGCTTAAGGTGGGACAGTGGGAAAAATAAACTTTGCTTAATGGTGTATTGTTCATCCATTCTATTCTGTAATCGTAAGCGATGAGGCACAATTTATTCCACATTTTTTGTAGATTGTTGATCGCCTAGCAAGTTTAATGTAAAATGATTCTTTGTTTTTAAGTATTGATTATTTGATGGAAATATATTGATTATTTTTACGAGATTATTATTTTTTCGGTCACCTCATACAAAATATCACAGTAATGGCGCTGTATAACGAATAACGACTCAAAGCTTAGTCTTTGCCAGTCACAGATGACCCCCATGACGTTCAAAGTGTTAGGAATATGACTTATCCCGTAAGCTGCTTTTTTCAACTAAGAGGGCTGCGCCGATTATGATCGTCTCACCGTTGACCAGTCGGACGCAGCTCGGATGTCTCGTTCCCAATGTATTAACAACAAAACAAGTTTAATAAAAACCTTAGTGACAGCTTGAAAGAAAGCCTGCTGCCCGACTTGTTGACGCTGTCTACCGAGTGCCGTTTCCATACGTTTTTTTTCATGCTCAATCCGTCTCCTCTTCTCTTCCAACTTCATGCGAATATTATTGAGTTGTACAGCCATCGTGGTACCGTTGCTCGGCGACAGCTCTCGACAGAGGGTCTGGTTTCCTTCACCGTCTATCAGAGAAGAGCCATTATAACAAATATTCTTAGCTACAGGCGGAATATCTATCTGTGACCGGGAGTCATCGTTCCCATTATAAAAACCGTAGACTGAAACAATGAGACCCGTGCAGTTGTCAAAACTGATAGTTAGATAATTTTAACCACTCTAATAATAATCACATATGTAGCGAGTGGGCACAAATAATCAGAGCTAAGCATTTTAGTGTATGCTCATTTAAAATCACTAAGAGAAAGAGACATCAATTTAATTTTGAATAACCCTTCCTAAGCAGATGATGTATAGCTTCAATGTTTATTTAGAGGCACGGAATGATCCGCGCAATTGTTGCTTGTAAGCAATGTCAAATTTAAAAGATCGTGTAACAACCAAAAGAAACCAGCACAATGAGGCGTGCACTTAGGGCCTCCGAATCTTAGGGGCCTCAAAAGTAGGTTTCATTGCATAACCAATATAATTTGTGTTCCAATTTTGATACATTTTTATTGAATTTTAGTAATCCAAAAACAAGGGATCCAAATTTTATCGAGTCCGAGGCCTCCTATACACTTAATCCTAAACTGAGCAGGAGTAATATCCAAAGCTAATATTCATCAAAGGTGGTTATGTTACCAATTAGCAGGATTAAAAAAGAATTGTCCACTTTTAATTTGTAACACACAAATAAACGGTAGGACAAGGATTATTCCGTGCTTCTAAGTAATCATTGAAGCTATGTCATTTGTTTAGGTAGGCTCATTCTAAGCAAATATTAAAAATAATATCAATTTCTCTTTCTTTCAGTGATTTTCTATGGGTAATATATACTAAAATGCTCAGTCTGATTTTGCAGAAAAAAATACTTCAAACATTCAACCCACAATCAGCAAAAGAGCGTAAACGACCAATAATTGTTCAATATCATAACAATACCCCCTTTCGTAAAATATATGACTATTTATTTAAATACATAATTAATGCCATTTCATAATTAAAATCAAAATTATTTAAAAAAACAACCACACCAAATAGCAAATAGAAAGTAATCACGACAAATTTATTATAATTTAAGTGTAGGCATTGACCAACTGCATTGGAGGAATTCCTTTTTCGAACTTATTACGAGAGTAATTTAAAAAAACCTGTTAAATTTATGAACCGTCTGTTACACATTGGGAGCAGAAATGTATTTTTAAAAAAAAAACTTAATACCTTTATAGTAAATTTAAGTCAGATGTAACTGGCCCTCTCATTTTTCACCAGTATTTTCAAAATAATAAAAGGGACCAGCGAGTATGAGTTTTGGGACATGATTACATTGGTGTACAATAACAATTTATAAACTGCAGATATTAGATTGAATGAGTAATGGATTCAATTGAGATATAGTTATTTTTGTGACTGACCACGCGCAGGCGGATAAAGGTTAATATATAACTTCAGCGTCTACCAACCTGACAGAAGTGTATTGAGAAAAATCAATCATAAAAATCATTATGTTGTTCGCAAGTTGCCGAGCCTTACTGACCGAACACTAGTAGAATTGAGAAGAGACGACACACAGATCATCTTTAGACACTTTCTTTTATAACTATAACTTTTTATAATCATAATCAAAGTGTAAATAATTATTACAGTAATTTAAAAAAAAAATATAGATATATAAAATTAAAAACGCAAAATTATAAAAATAAGCTAAAAGATAATGACTCTATGTCGAAGAGAATAATATGGATCAATCCTTCCAACATTATTTAGAATTTTGATGAAAGCAGTGAAACATATCATAAGCAGCAAAGCAAATACTCATCCATCGTGAGATCGCAGACTGGAGAGTGTTACAGCAGAACTGTGGAGTACGGAGGACAATAGTCTTAAGACTCACTGGAATGATGCTGGTCAATTTGCAACGATTGCTGTTGCCACGTAGTAGTGTTGGGCATCATTCCGAAAGAAGTCATCTTTTTCTCTCCATTGCCAACCTCGGAGTGATTCATTTTGATTCCGGTGGTCTGCGGCGCTCCGTTCTCTTCTCTGTGTTGCATATAAACCAGCTGGATGCCTGAGATGGTAAAATAGGAATTCATTTATTAGGAAGCTGCTGTTTTATATTAAAATTTAACTGTATGGACATATCTTTCTAACATTCATTATCCTATATATGAAATAATAAAATTTAAATATGATTAAAATGTGTTCAGTGCTATAAAGTGTTAATAAAAAACCAGTCCGCGATTAGGAGAATGAGTGCCAGTGGAATAACAATGTATTCAATTTATTTTATAATAAATAAACTAGTAATCCGTAAGCCTATGAAGGTCAATCATTTGAACTCCTTACGTGCTGCCAGAGGATTGCAACTTCGGTTTGTTTTTTTTCACGCACAATTTCAGGATATCACAAATTCGCTAAATCTGGGTATCATAAAATATCATGACTTCTATATAACAATTAGTAAAGCCTAACTATTTTTTTTCAAAATAGGCTTTCAGTTTTTATTTACAAGACATTTATATGGAGCTTGAATCCACATACTTCTACACATAATGAGACATGATATATACAGAAATGTTAAATTTATGATAAAATAACTTGAGGAGACCGAAATCACTGAAAAGAGAGGAATGTTAAGCAACTGATTTTTTTTCACCTGACTGATCTCCATTACTGCGAAATTTGGTCAAATCGGCAAAATTTGATATTTTCGAATCGCCGATGTCTCCATCCACGGCATCAGAAATATTATTATTATTTAAGTAGTATTCATCTTCTTCCATGAAACCTTTAGCCGCTACGTTCTGACTGTGGCGATGCACGTCTTCCCCAAGTCTTCTGTCGGCCGACAGGACTTGGATTTCTTCTGTTCTTTCCACGTCTCTCGGATCCATCATTTTTCTATTAGGAAAATGCATAACAGAGTCGCCGTCATTGAAAAACAAATCAATGGTGCCCCTGGCGTCTTGCACCGAAGATCTGAGAGCTACCGTCTGTTCGACGGGACCTGAAAGGAAAAAACACAATGAAGGCGAGGGGACAGGAGATCAAGAGATCCACAAAAGTTTCAAGCGACGTACCCGCGGGCGCCGATATTTTTCTGGGAGAAGAATGTCGCGCCCCCACAGTGGCTAGCTCTTTTTCAGGATTGCGGCCCAGAAAATTGAGTCGATCCTGCGAACCGCCAAAGTTTTCAACGGTCAGCTGAGAGTCGTCGGCGGCGTTGATGGATCCACGTCGAGACCTGCGTCCAGCGTAACTCGATCGCCTTTGCTCTTCCCAATTTGAAGGGCGCCCGGCTGCTGCCCCATCTCCGTTCGAACCTGCGGTCGAATTTATATTGTTAATTTTTAAAAAAGATCTTAGAAGGTGTAAAAATTATTTAAAACATATTTAATTTGCATGACTTTTTTATGGTCTTTGGTGCTCATTGACTTACACGTAAGGATTCTGTGAAAAGCAATTATGTTACCTCTATCGTCAGAGTGACGAATAACTGTACTCAGAGTGGGAACCGCTCTGCCACGGTGAACAACGAATCCTTCGTCGGCACGATCGTGGTGAGGCTGAGAAGTGCGCTGAGGACTGGCACTGCGCCTTTCAGGCGTCGAGCACGCCGATCGCTGAGAGGTGCCTCCTTGACTTGTCCGACCCCGCGTCATGTGGGATGCTGAAGGCGAACGGCTCACTGCGGAAACGTCACAGTCCAACATTGCATTTTACTAAGTTTTGAGACTGAGCTGAGAAAATTTCACACGTGCAATACCAAATGCCTACTTTAAAATCTCTAGAAAAGTATACTGACATCAAAAGAAAATATAAATTCTCGTTGCAGTAAAATTTTGTAAAAAAATAGCAAAAAGCAAAACTATAATAGTGGTGAAACAATCATATTGTTTATCGACTGAGAAAGACAAAAGATTGATTTCATAGTAATTTACTAAAAAGAAAAGCACAACTAACTTTAATCACTAGATTTTGAATAATTTTTCAAAATATCTATTGATAATACAAATCAACCTCTTTATGATTTTCATCTAGCTAAGAAAATCTCCTGAATTCACTAACTCATTTTGTGATGCTTATCCATAAGTATTATAAAGCATTTTTTTTACAGGTTTTATCTGGAGCAAATAGTGTTGTATTCCGGTTTGATCCCGTTTATTACTTTACAAGTCATCAATCCTCTTATAACCAACTTATTTCATAACACATCATTGAGAATGTACACGAAAATAATCGATTTTTAAAACATACTTTGTTGTTCCACTTTTTGTGAAACAAATGGGACATGTGTCTCGTCTCTTTGAGAAGGGTCATCAAACAGAACATGGCGAGGTTTACAAATAAACTAAAAATTGATTTTAATTCTTAACCTTTTTACCACTGTAGAGCGAAAAATCATTTCTCCGTACTGTGAAAATAACCTCGAGATGATTTTTCGCTTCGTCTGATAACGCTTCATGTAATCGACCCCAGATTTTTACAGTTGTTTTTAATGAAATGTTTTTAGTGTCTGATCAAAAAATATTGACAGCATTTTATAAACAGCATTAAAATGTATTGCCTGAGCTTTATTTTTATACTTTTATGATCTGTTGGTTGCTATTCAAGCAAAAATGTTTTTCTAAGCAAAATCTTGAGCATATATCTATATAATTTATGATCGGGTGTCCTTTTTTTCATAAAAAGGATAGATTTTTTGACTGTCAACACATGTTGCTTTTTTTTACACAATAAGCCCAACATAAAATTACTATGCAGAAAACATATTTATATTTTAGGATCCCAATACATCACTCAATAAGTTCGTAGAATGACATAGATGGCGCCACTATTGACAAATCCATATGATTTTTAGGAAGTACCGATCTTCAGATAATACGTGTCAAAATTTCATAACAATCTGTCGTTTAATTCACAAGTTACAGTGGTTTTACCGACGCTATTTTTATAATTTTCAAAACAATGGATAAATCTGAATTTTGTGTTGATAAAGCATCGCTTTTTAATGGGAAAAAATACCATTCAAGCAAAGCACCTTGACAAATGTTATTCGAACTCTGCTCTATCGAGACAAATGGTAGAGAAGTGGTTAGCTGATTGATCGCAACCTCAGGCAAAATTGCACGAATTGTACTTTGAACTGCTCCCCATCCACCGTATTCTCTACTCCCAGAGACTACTACCTGTTCGCAGACAAATCAAGATACTCCAGGGAAAGAGATTTGGCTCCAATGAAGAAGTGATTGCCGAAACTGAAGCCTATTTTGAGGCCAAAGATAAATCGTTTCACAAAAAAGGCATTGAAATGTTAGAAAAGCGTTGGAATGAATGTATCACTCTTGAAGGAGACAATGTTGATGAATAAAGTCGAATTTTGCCTAAAAGTTGTTCGTTTTATTTTGTCATCCTACGAATAATACGGGATGCATCCTATGAACTTATTGAGTGATGGATTATGTCATTTCATCTTCCTGTATGATACAATACTTTTAGGTTGTCCACTGTAGTAAATACTTGGTGGAAAGGCATTTAAAAAAAAAAAAAAAAATATTCATTTGTACATTCACTTTAATTTAAAATTATCAGGACGTGTTTCGCTCATGACGAGCATTATCAACTGATCCTGAACTGGTCTTGATCTTTTTAAATAAAAGTGGAATATTCAAATACCATGTTATTATTTAATATTAACTTAATTAAAAAAGAAGTATCTGCGAAGATATAATTGAGAACCTTATGATTGGTCCTTGTAATATAAATTAATTATGAAAAAAAGAAAGATGGCAACATTATTTGTTTATTTTATCTTACAAAATATATATATATATAAATACAACTAATTACCCCATTTTAAAAAGAAAGTAATAAAAAAACATTCATCAATTAATATTACATGGGCTAAAATAAACTTTTCATATAACTATTCATATACACTTATTGTAACTTAAATACATTTGAAAAAAACATGCTTAATATTGACTAAATATGCAAGCGCTTCATGGCAATCCAGGCTTTCTTAATTGATGTTAACTCTAAAAACTTAAGACGTTATCCGAAAGGAATCACTGACGATTCGATAAAAAATAAATACAATTTTATGCTAAAAATTTACAGTGCAATAAGTTTTAAATTTAAAAAATCATTACTCACTTCTAGGCCACCCCCCTGCGTAATTTTAAAAAAAATAAAAAAATAAATATCATATGGAAGGAGTGACGCAATCAATATGAGATCAATCAAGCGAGGAAATTTTCCCAAAACATTTCCAATTTTCTTCTATTAAAAATCATACACACAATACAGTATAATAGTGCACGGCAAATATCAATTTTATGCTGCACTCTCACAAGTCAATGTCAGTGCGGCTCTATCGGAAGGATCACCGCTCCCTTCCTACACACATAAATTAAGAATCACAGCAAAGAGAACGTGCATACTTTTGTACAATAATACGAGGAAAACCAGAAATGTGGGACTCCAAGAAGCATGCACCAGTTGAATTAAATAATAATCAGCCATCCCACAACCGAGACACGCAACTTCATCGATTGGATCAAGAATTTTAATGATGTTTTTAAAGTTTTATTTGATAATTCTTGGTAAAAACCTTTTTTTTATTAAAAATTATAAAACACTCTGTTGTACTGATTACACTATTGTTTATTAGGATCAGGACCAGTTTTCTCATCACAAGCATTTTTAACTGATTTTTTAAAATATAATGTCTTTCCACTACTTAAAAATTAAAAATCATGTTTTATTTTTATAAATAACTAATACTGGTGAGAGATTTTGTCTCGCTTATCAATTCAATTGACAGATTTACAGCCTGAGAATCAATTCTAAACTAATGATTAGGTTAAATCTGATTCGAATTTAGGTCTGAATTAAATGAACACCATTTGCCACGTTAATATGCTATTTAATCTTATTTTCATAGGTTAAGGTTAACTATCGACTCAGTGGTTAAGTTTTAAAACATCCAATTGATTTGTGACACTCCATATTCGGAAATGTTCGGACATGTGAGGGATATTATTGCCGGTCATTATGTTCCTCCTCCTTAACACATTGTAGAAAAAATAGATGAATAGATAAATGAAAATTAAAAGATTTACCACACACATCTCGTGTATCTGATCTGATCAAAACATTTGTTCCTAACATTATTTATAATAATAATAAACAGGATGTATTCAGAAATCACTATTATGGATGGACATGAAATGCCACCCATGCTAGAAATAGTTATTGAATGAAATAATGTCGACTAGAATGAAAGTTCTGGTGAGAATGGATGCGAAACGAAACGTGCACGTCGACGACTTGATCGTAGAGATGATGTCACCTGTGAAGGGCTGGTGCTGCTGATGACAACCGGGTGGAGGAGTGCGCAGCCCGCTGCGGAGGTCGGGAATGGGCACGGCGGGAGCGGGCGGCAGGCTTCTCTTGTGAAGGACGCCGTGAGAATTGCTCCCCTTTGCGGACCCTGCACGCGTCCGCGGCACGTGCAAACCCCAAACCGATGTTAGTAATTTCGCTCAGACAGACGTACGCCCTCGCAACATTGTCAAGCTCTAACAGAGAGGGGAGGCGCCGGTGCCAAGGCGTATGTCGTTCGTGAGCGAACGGTTTTTGTTAGCATTATCAGTGCATGCAAGTCAAAATGGATTAAGGAAAGAGCGATTATTTAAAAAAGAAAAAAGCATTATACACGACGGCTTTCTCGTTAGGTTCTCTTTGGAACTGTTGAATCGTACAGTTGAAGGACTGGGAACTGTTTCTCGCATCTCAATAGTCAATTTTAACAGCTCCGGAAGCCGCAACAATCTCGAAAGATGTCTTCAGCCAGGTAATCGGTAAGTATTAACTAAAAGTTAGTCTTTAGTGTGACAATGTTACCTGAGTTTTCATTTTGAGAGCCGGAAAACCGAACACATTTTGCCGGATGTATTTCGAGTACATTGAAGAGGTCCGCCAGCATGACCAATAAATTTTGATGCATCGATCTGAAATTCGGAAACAATAATCAATAAATCATTCTAAATAAAATTATTAATATTGTTATAATTAACACCATACAATTAAAAAGAAAAGATATGCTGCTATCAAAATGCCTGATGATGTAAGCCCCTTTTAGCCTCAAAGTATAAAAACCTCGCGGAGCAGATCAATCAGGGAAAACTTTTATTTACATTTCAACTTCATCTATGAAAAAAGGGATTGAAAACTTTGCACAATTGTTTGAATTGATGCTTAGTCAATCAAATTCTCTTATTTTGATATTTTTGTTCAAATATTCAATCACATTCAATAGAATACTGTACTAGAGCTTATCGGTGGATATCGACGTTTAGTCAGCAATGTATCATTTTTAAGCAGAAAACTCACCCTCTCATGTAGGTGATATCTTCGGGTGTCATGTGGAAGACGTCATAAGGAAGATGCCTCTGACAGAAGGCGTGTACGAGACCAAGATTGTGAACAGAGTCATGAACAGAAGACAGTCGCGGTATTCGAATCTGCGAAGCAGGAAGCGCATCGGGACAGTAGAGACTTACGAGAGCGGCTAGAGCTGCTCCGTCGCACAGATCTCGCAGACACTCTACAGCAGGCAGAGCTGGCTCTTTGTCCTGAGAAATGTTACACTCGATGAGTATGATGATTTTGCTATATAAATAAAATTCGTTTGATATATTAAATCAGGTCATCGATAAAATAGGACATACCTGAGAGTGAGCCTCAAGAGCTCGGCAGGCTTCGCCTACCCAGCGTAACAGATTGTCTTCGTGGGCGTCCACGGCGTCGGGCAGTGTCAGAGGCAGTCGACCTCCCCATCGTCTGACGGCAGCTGACACTCGCTCTCCGGTTCCCACCTCTCGTCCGTACAGAGTCATGAGTGACTCCATCACGGCCATGTGAGCAGACTGGAAAATAGGACGAAACATTAATTCAATAAACAATACATAATAGAAACATGAGAGCATAGGCAGCAGTAGTATATCGAGCTTTCATATTATTTAGTGTAGATGATATGTCCTATGTTTGAATTGACACATTGAAGAATTTATCAGAGGAAGTCAAGACCTACACCGAGCCATCGCACTCAAAATTTTTTGTATTGAAATTATTCTAAAATATTCAACATTCTCTACAACTTAAAAACATTTTCGTGAAACTAGTAATATTATTGAAAAATTTCATGTTTTCTTTAAAGATCAATCTAATTAATTAATATTAATAATTAATATCAAACGATCTTAATTTATTTAAAAAAAAATGTATAATACCATGCCATGGCGAATAACTACCCAAATAAAAGCAAAGGGTGGGAAATTGAATAATAATTGGAATGAAAATCTTTAAAGAAAACATGAAATTTTTTAATGCATTTTAATAATCCCTGGATGTTAAAAGTTATCAATAATTAACAATTATAAAAAAATAATCGCTAACCTAATTTAAAAATTATTAAATTAAATTTACCACCTGGGTTATTATCAGTTCATTATTTGTTCAAAATGTTACAACAGTAAAACCATTCATATTTGAGCTGGGGGTACATATTTATTTATTAAGATATAATTTATCTGAAGATCTTTAAAGACATTTTACAATACAAAACTGAATTTTCACAAGGTGCGCAAAACATTTGTGCGTGGACTGTATATATAGCTTTTTTGTATGTAGAAAAATAATGTTGTTTGATTGGAGTGACAAGCTTTGTTGAATTAGAGAAACATGCTTTTTTAAAATTAAATTTACTTAAAACTCTTGATTTTGAAGCATAAAAGAATACAATTTAAAAATATATATACACCCATCCCTCGCTTAACACGGTTTCGCTTTAACACGGATTCGGTTTCAGTGGAAAAAAAATGTTTTTCGACGTTTTGTAGACGTGTACACAAATATTCGAGTTGAATTTTTACCACCAAATACGACATCTCTGATTCAATCAGGGGATCATTTATACATTTAAGGCAAATTATATTAAACGTGCATTTAAAAAAATATTTGGCGATATGGAGGAAGATAATTCTCTTACAATTAGCCAGGTTTGGAAAAAAATTAATATCCGAGATTGTTTGAATATAATCGCATCCACAATAACCAACATTAAAAAATCTACATTAAATGCATGTTGGAAAGCAATCTGCCCTAGCATAGTTTCGAGTAATAATGATATTGAATAAAGAGAATCTATAAACATGGAAATTATTAATATCGCACGTTCAATAGGAGGTGAGGGATTGGAGGATTTAGTGATCAACGAAATCAATGAATTGCTTGAAAAACAAGAGTTAAATGAAGAAGAATTAATTGATATGACTACAAGTGTTCCTCCTGAAATCAGAAGCAATACCGAAAGTTCTGGTCCAATTTCAACGATTACTGCTAAAACAATAAAAGATGGGTTGCAAATGGTTAGAAATATAGAAATGCATTTCCTAAATAATACACCAGATATGGATCGAGCTTTGAAATTTCAAACAAAGAACCTATCCTCTTTTTCATACATTTGTTAGTCTCGCTTAACACGGTGGTCTAGCAGAACCTATCTTCCGTGTTAAGCGAGGGATGGGTGTACTGTATTTTCTCGATTATAAGGCACAATTACCTTTATTTTTAAATACCAATAATATAAAATAGAGTAACTCAGCATCACCTTAGTCATCGATTGTAAGTCGCACAGAAACACCAAAATAGGAAAAAATATGCATCTTATAATCAAAAAAATACTGTAATAAATTATTTTTAACTGGACAGAAAGTTTTCACCATTCTCAATGGGTTGGTTTGTATCAGGACAGTTTCAGTGAGGGAGCAATCGGGCGGGTCGGCCACGTGGATTCCTTTTCTGGCGAGCGTCTGCAAGATGTTCCAGTGATTCAGGTTGTGATAGTTAGGGTCCGAGTACATGTTCGAAAGTGCCAGGCAATAGAGCTCAGCGTTTGCCAGGGCACCGATTATGGGAGGTTTCAGATGCTCTTGTTCCTGCAAATATAAAAACATCAGATGAAATTCCGAACCTCATTGCTATTCGTTGAAAGTATTTTCAGCAATCGAAGGTCAACATGAAAACATAACTCAGAATTCATAAATTATTTTTATTTCACCTATTTCAAAGTTGTTTTTTTTTTTCAGAAAACATCAAGTTAGACAACAGATGACCATCTTCTGCTGGTATATATATACAGTATAATAGATTAAATTTCCATATTAGTTATTGTTGAGAAACCGTGCTCACACAAATATGATGTTAAATACTGTAACAAGATTTTCAGTGCCCTCATGCAGAGCTGGGTATTCATTCATCTTGGACAGAAATCAAAAATTCCTCCATAGTTACATCAGAAAAAATAATTTTTAGATTACGATCCCTTGACAAATTTATTAATCTGGGATGACTTTTTAATTACATGTTAGATGTGTTAAACATTTTAATTTTGTGTTATTTTAGAATCACTTTTAATGTAATTGGTAATTTCTTTTTAATGCTAATTGTTGTTCACAACTTTTCATTTTTGTATAAATAGCATTGTTAAATTATATTTTTTATCAGTTGACAATGCTCGCAATGAGCGAAACCGGTCCTGACCTATTAAATAAAGTGGAATGAAGTACAAAGGAATATTGTGTTTTTATTAATATAATGCCTTTCCACCAAGTATTGACAGTGAAAACCCTAAAAGTAATCTTGACAAGGTGACCAATTCTTCTTCTTCTTGGTATGAAAATTCACAACTTGATGTATCAATCGTGGCATTTTCAAAGGATTTCGTATACAGTCATATTTTTTTAATATTATATTTAACGAAGAAAGTAATATGCAATCTTTTCTTCCAATAAAGTTAAATGTTCAGCAATGTTTTCGTTAAGTGATGGATATGTCTATTTTATTTTTTCCTAATATTCGATTTTTCCAGTGTTATTTTTTTCCGAAATTCTGTCAATTCGTCAGTGGATGTCAAAAAAAAAACATTTTTTCCTTGAATGCTTATATTTAAGTAATTCAAAATATGCCATTTTAGCACACCAATCATTATTTTGAAGACATTTTACAAAATTATCATTACTTAAGACTCGTGTCAATGTCGAGAAGAATTGGCACGATCATCGGGAGTGACTCAACAAGCAATTTCAAAACGCCTTAAGGACATGGAAATGATTCAGAAGGAAATTGGGTGCCGTACGAGTTGAAACCGAGAGATGTTGAATGATGTTTGTTTGCTTGTGAACAATTGCATAAAGGGCAAAAATGGAAAGGATTTATGCATCACATTGTGACTGAGGACGAAATTTAAGTTCATTACGATAACCCCAAGTGCATAAAATCATGGGGATATCCCAGCCATGCTTCCATATCGACGGCCAAACCAAATATTCACAGCTCCAAAATCATGCTCTGTATTTGGTGGGACCAGCTCTGCGTAGTGTATGAGCTGTTAAAACTGACTGAAACAATCACAGCCGATCTTTATTGAACACAATTAATGCATTTGAAGCATTGAAAGACAAAACGGCCACAATACGAGAGACACAATCAAGTGATTTTGCAGCATGACAATACTCGACTAGGGCTTCCAACTAACCGGTTTTCGGTTTTTTTCTGGCAATAAAACCGATTAACCGGTATTTTGAATAGGTAGGTATGCAAGAAAATAAATTTTTGTGGATAATTTTAAATATTTATCATAAATGCTCCAATTTTAATGAAAGATCGATATTTATCTTATATATGGAACACAGAAAGCATTATATATATATATATATATATGTATATATACACAACACTAACAATCAAATGTGGAAAAATATTTTATGATAAAATATGTCAAATAAAAAAATAGAACTTTATAATAAAACTCATCAAAAGAAAGATCTTCAAATAAATGCATTATTTTTTTAAAGCATATCAACTAGACAGAACATCCAATACTTAGACAAAAATATAGTAGAATGCAATAAATAATATTAGCTTATATTATGTCTCCACTCTCACTTTGAAGCATATAGACTCAAACAATTATTTTTTAACAAGAACTGCTTGTTACTCAGTTGCTCAACCCCTCTTTTTTTCTACGAGAGAAGAGATTGAAAGTTATGGCTAGAAAATGGGTAGCTGATCACTCTCACTACGTCATAGTAATTTAAGGGATAGTAGAATAGAATATTAGGCATCACAGACATCCATGCCATAGAAAAGAAATCTATGAACTGATTCCAAAAATCCGTCTGTATGTACATGTCTTCGATCTAAATCAAAGCCTGGTAATTTATCTCTTCATTCACCTCGAGATCAGGATTCCCCGAACTGAGACGAATTCGATGTAAAATGTCTTCCGACATGTCATCCTTCGATATAGCGTTCCAAGTGTAATAACGTGTCATCTCAGAGTAGAGCAACGTTCGTGCAAAATATTGTTGTCAAAAATTATCATACCTAATTATAAACATAAACTTATTTCAATATTATCCGATTTTCTTTCGTTTTCATTTCATATCATCGATTTCTTTTATTCTAATCCATATTCTAAATTTAAAATTATTTATAAGTCAATCGTATGCAAAAGAAGCAAAAACAAACAAGTATAGAAAACAGTGCGATCTGGTGGATTTTTCTGAAACCAGCATATGACATTTTATCGTTTGAAGCTGTTTGTCATTTGAAAATCTTGTTCTGTATGAGAATATTATTTTCTTTATAATTTCTTTCCCGTGATATTTTTCCGATGTTTTAATGCTTATTCTGCTATTCTAGGTGGACACAAATTTAATAAATCAAAGATCATTGAAATCCGTGCTGCAATTCTCGAGATATATGTGGTGTAAATAACCCCACTTTGTTTTATATATATAGATATAGGTATTATATGGTACTAAAATTTTCATTTACGTATTACGTACAAAATTACTTACATTATATTATATTAAAAAATCATAGTTCACAATGTGTTTGTTTATCTATTGCTCAAGAAAATAATTCTTAAAAAATAAGAATGCATCTAAAATGTTATATTTCACGAAACTACAAATTTTAATTCAAAAATAGGCACCAAACAAAGCTGTATTTTAATATATTGTTTTATATTCTAATACAGTTGTTCTACTTAAGATAAATATTGTGCTATTTACCTGAAAAATATCAATTCATAATTTCCTATAACCTTCATAATCAGTGCGTATAACCAATTGTTATATTACTGAGAAAACTATCAATAATCTCATATTGTTTTATTAAAAAGAAACATTTTTTCCGCATTAAAAATTACTTAAGTAAATGTATAAGCATTAAATTCTTACTAGCTGTAAGCCCGTTGACCTCAACGGGGGGATTTTTGTTGCATTTTTAAATAGTAGTCAGAAAATTACAAACCTATTTATTGAATAAGCCCGAAATTCTAAAAATAAAATAAATATATCTCGGGGCATATATCGACAGCCCTGCCCTGCAGTATTTTAATTGTAAATTATTTAATTTTTGGAATAATGTTTAGGTTTGCTCAAAATCATTTTTCGTAGTAGCATAAATCGACCTCGGGCATGTATCGACAGCCCTGCAGTATTTAAATTGTAAAATAGCAAAAATAGACCGCATAAAGATTGCTAACTATTTTTCGTAGAAGCAGAAATTTCTTAAATTATTTTATTTTTGGAATAATTTTTAAGTTTGCTAACAACCATTTTTCGTAGTAGCAGAAATTTCGTAAATTATTAAATTTTTGGAATAATGTTTAAGTTTGCTAACAATTATTTTTCGTAGTAGCAGAAATTTCGTAAATTATTTAATTTTTTGAATAATGTTTAAGTTTGCTAATTATTTTTCGTAATAGCAGAAATAGACCTCGTAAATTACCTAATTTTTGTAATAATGTTTAAAACCCTTACCACTCCAGAGCATTTTTCATTGAAATTTTAGCAAATCCAAGCATTAAAATGCAAAAATATTAGAAAAAATTAGTATACTTATAAAAAATTGAAAGAAAAATTTCCAGTGAAATAATGAATATTTTTTTTAAATTAAGTTTAAGAATTATATATTTATGATATTTCTTAAAACAATCTCCTAAATGCATATGTGGTTTGTTTGGACATGTGTCACAGTATTCGCTGGTTTCACGTCTGCCGCCTTTCACTGCCCTTTTTGAGCAGACCACACAGTCTCTCTTTGCACCTTTACTCCAAAATATGAAGTTTTCCATAAAGTCTGTTCTCTGATGGAGCGGAAGTAGATGGCCTTTTTCGGAGATCTTTGTAGTCATTCACTAATTGATCCACTAAAGTTTTGATAAAATTTAAATGGCTCATAGGTTTCTCATTATTCTTTTTTTTACGACGTATCGCTAGCAAATACAATGCACAATTGAATGCCAAGTGTTTATACCAGCGATGAGATCATTATACCGTCACCGCTATCGTAACTTGTACTCAGGTTTAGGTTTAGGTTCAGTGCTTAGGGCGCCCGTACGGCGACATCGGAGTTGTTTAAATATTCTCTATGTCGCCGTAGCGGCGCCAACGGAGTTTTAAGAGTTAAGTTTGCTAATTATTTTTCGTAGTAGCAGAAATAGACCTCGTAAATTACTTAATTTTTGGAATAATGTTGAAGTTTGCTAACAACCATTTTTCGTTGTAGCAGAAATTTCGTAAATTATTTAATTTTTGGAATAATTTTTAAGTTTGCTGACAATTATTTTTCCTATTAGCAGAAATAGACCTCGTAAATTACCTAATTTTTGGAATAATGTTTATGTTTGCTAACGACTATTTTTCGTAGTAGCAGAAATTTCGTAAATTATTTAATTTTTGGAATAATTTTTAAGTTTGTAAATTGTTTCCGCTTCTACGCAGTAAATTCATTGGAAAAGATTTTTCTTTTTGAAAAAAAAAATGAAAAGAGTATTTTTGATAAAACGCGATTAAGGCGACTCAGTAGGAATGCAAAACTTAAATTTGACCTACAGCATAAATATTGCACTGACTGAAATAGGTAACCACCACTATACGTATTTTTACAGTATCAAAACAAGCAAAACATTTTTATATTTCATTACAAAAATAACAATACCACCTAACACACGAATGGGTATATAGTCAGTAATGAGGTATTGCAATGTAAGCTATCGTATTTCATAAAGTAACGGTTTTCGGAGAAGCAAAACAAACCATACAATACAAAATTCTCAAACTTTCTCTAATATATTGAAATAATTAATTTTTATTTTTAATTTTGTAAAACCTATTTGTTATGATATTGATTTGATATGATTTGTTATGATATTGATATTGATGAATACAGTTTTGAAAAATAATTTTGTTGCATAAAAAGATTAAAACATAAAAAATATTGACATAATAAGATTAAAATAGAAAATTATTTAGTAAAAGAATTATAAGTTGCAATTGATAGTTATTTCTGGTTCGCGCTATAGTTTTCACTATGTATTTAATCCGAAAATTATCGTAACTTTGTCTTATATTTATAATATATATATATTTATAACTTTGTTAGACAAAAAACTTCGATATTTTTAAATTATTGTAAGTTAAGTAATCGTTCTTATCAAATCGATTGAACATTTCGCACAGTGAATTCTTTACGTTTTTTATTAATAGCGTCTAAAATGTATTGCGGATTCCATATTTCTATTGACCTTGTGAATCTAGGATCCAAAATCTCAGGATGATCCGTTGGTTCCAGATAGTGGTGCGTAAAAACAAAATATTTTCATATAATTTGATAAATCGGTTCCAAAATCGTGTAAAAAAGTACCAAAAATGTATGAAAAAGCGTAACGGTGCCGTCCAAAAAAATCGCGGAAACTCAAAATCGCGAAAAAATAAATCGCGTAAAAAAAAGGATTGGGTGTATATTTTACTGAATGCGCGGAATAACAATATTTGTTATCAGAAAACTTAATTATTCTACTGATTGCTTAGAATAAATGTAAACATCATTAACTAATAGCTTGACGATTAATAGTTGGTCTGAAGGCGCTTCTCGAAAAAGCCAAATACGTGTTACAATTTGTAAACGATCAGTGGAATAACAAAGTTTATTTGTTATAAAATGACTTTTTCTTAAGTGAATACCGAAACTATCGAAAATATTCATAATCCTTGTTAATAATTCTTTCAAGCCATTAGTAAATTTTATTATGTGCTTATTTTTACTTCAAGTTTATATAATATATAACTCAATAAGGAAGAAACTAAATGAATATTATATCTGATCAAAAGAAATTATTCGAATAATTTATATCGAATGCATAAATGTTTGGGAACATTTAGTTCTACGCCAATATACAAGTTCAAATTTCAGGGTTGTGCCAAGAAAACACAATACTAATAATATTAAAAGTAATTCAAACCATGTGATTGATTTGAATATTAATGTATTGTAGGTATAACATTGTTACATAATTTGGTAAGTTATCGAAAAAATATGGTCTTCAATCATTTAATATAATAGATAAATTAAAGTCGTTAAGTTATATCGGCTGCATCGGACTAACTTTGCTGGGTGGTACAAAACAATGACTTAAATGTATGAATAAAAATATTTCACAAGTTTATTATGTATCCATACATATGTATATATATTTGTCATATATCAATTTCGAATATTTTCTAGCATTCTGTTTTGTTCAATTATAAGTTTAAAAAAACACGTTTGACGGTAGAAAAATGTATTCAATTAAAAAAACTTAACGTTGCAAAAAACATGGTTTACCATCTGTATATTATGTAAAAAATATTTACTATTAACATCTTAGCTTCTCCGATAATTTTGAAGTTTTTTTTTCCATTTAGATGACTTTTATTCAACTACTGTTACTATTATATTGAATAGAATCTCTTTTTAAAACCATTGCCGAATAATTATTTCAAAATGCTTATCCATAAACTAAAGTAATACTGGTCTTTACAAGTATTTCGACTGAACAAGACATTATTGTATTTTAAATAATATTATTTATCAGCGCTTTGCGCAACCCTAACCCCAACCGATATTTAACCGTTTTTTATGGTAGTGTAAAAAATACATTGCTTTGATTCATATCTCTAATGTTCGTTGACCAGTGATTTAAAAATATCTAAAGAAATTTTCGACACGTCCACTCTAGACCAAGCCTCATCTCAAACTGAGCTCAAACTGAAGAATGGTAGGTAAGAAAAAGACATCCCCGAAAAATGGTTACCATTTATTGGTATTATTATTATTATTATTTTTTTTGCTTTTAAATGTAAACAATAAAATGTTTTATCATTCCAATTTTTTGTAGAAGTATTTATGATCTAATTATGCTTTAAAAATCAGTCAGAAAAAGTGGGAGAAATGGTACATTTCAAATGGATGTACAATCATTACAAAACATAAATTGGAAATTCTGCTCAATTCACTTTCTTAAACAAACCTTTATCTGCATTTCTTTCTAAGACATTAAACTTCGGTATCTTATAATAATCTCTAAAAATGATTTCAACGTAAACCAGTTTTTCAAATTCCGTTTTTTGTCTTTGCCGTGTTTCCTTTAAAATATGACTATTTTCATGAAAAAAAATGCAATAGTGTAAAAAAGCGTTTGGAAAATGTAATTATTGAACGAGTGAACGGTTCACGAGATTTAGTCGACGGCAAACGATCGATTTACTCTGTTTTCAGGCGCGAAGGTACTGTATCCTCTTAACCTAGTGAAATAAAACGGTTTTCGTTTTTTTTCAAAACATACGATAAACCGGTTAACCGGATTCGGTTTAAAACTGTTTGGAAGCCCTATACTCGACCCCATGTTGCGAAAGTGGTCAAGACATACTTGGAAGTGCTGAAATGGGAAGCCCTACCCCACCCGCCGTATTCTCCAGACGTTGCTCCTTCTGACTATCACTTGTTTTGATCAATGGCACACGACCTGGCTGACCATCACTTCCGGTCTTATGAAGAAGTAAGAAATTGGAGCGATTCGTGGATCGCTTCGAAAGATGATGATGTTGATGAATGCGGGATACGTACGCTGCCCAAAAGATGGGAGAAAGTAGTGACCAGCAATGGACAATACTTTCAATCATAGATGTATAACCATTTTTTTTTTAAATAAAGCCTCGAATTTTGGAAAAACGGCGAAAGCAAAGTTATACGTACACCTAATAGAAAAATTACAAATTATTACGCACGTGCGTTATTTTTGAGCATTGTAGCGTTCGATGTCGTGACGACTTGCCAAAAATGGACAAATTTAACAAATAAAACAATGTGTTGTCAATGTAATCAGTTAAACACAAATTGATTTTATTCAAACGATTTTTTTTTTTCAATGGCAGTTTATTAGGTCGTCAAGCAGAAACAGTATATAACTGATTCACTGTGAATCTCAAATACTCTTCAAACTTGATATTGCATTCATATAAATGTTTTTTTTATTTACTTATTTAATAAAACAATCATCAATCCGTCTGTCACAAATACTGACGCATCACATCCAAGGATGCCCATATAAAAACCATGAAGCGCGGCGACAGCAGTTACACCTAGCGTCAGGTAATGCCGTGCGCGGCCGATGGCGTCAATTGTAGACCGTGATCTTATCCAGTCGCATATAGACAAATGTTTACGGCGCTACGGTTGAAGGACGGTGTGGATTAATCAGAAACGCCGTCTCAAATTTCCCCAACATTCGATTTTTATCACGCAAACGCAGAGATCTTGAACAGTGAAACCCTAGCAGCATCACTTAAGCGATATAAAACATATTACATTTTGCACAATCGCCACTCGCTCAGACCCCCTCAGTGAAGCAACACCTTTTGATCTAAAAAAAATCTGAAGACAAACTTCGTGGTTTCGTTTCGCCATAATCGTTAAAATGTATTTTCTAAAGCGAACAATTCCGCGGAACGACCCCGTGTAAATTTATTAACTCGATCACGAGATCGACCTCGTCGACAAATCCCGCCGACACCCAAGTGGTGAGTAAATTTGTATAACATAGATCACCAGTAGGGCTTCCAATTAACCGGACATTTAAACTAACCGGTTTTCGGTTTTTTTCAAATAAATAAACCGGGTAACCGGTTTAAACCGGATTTATTTTCAAAAAACCAATTTTAGTACCACACTAACCAATGTTTCAAAAAAAAAAATTTTTGATTACTTAAAAAACAGTCAATAAGTGCATAAAATTAGAACTACCAATTTTCACTTTGCGCAAACATGCATTCGAGTCCTCACGATTCTATGCCTAACATTGTCACTTTTAAATAATTGTTTAAAATAAATGTAACGCATATTCAGCTAGTGTTCAATTGTATAACACTTCGAATACCTTTTTGCTCGTATTTTTTTTTTTGTTTACCACATGTGCATATTGGAAAGACACCGACTCCTTAAAGTAGCCGATGATTTATGGCACCGATTGTTAGAAAATAAAAATAAAACGTTTTAAAATTGAATTGTTTTATAACTTGAAAGATATAATAAAACATGGGCTTGGTCACTAAACCTTTTTATGTATGTATGCTGCAAAAAAAGTGAATATAAATTGCCATCTTTTAAGTTCAGGTATTTACTACTTTCTCGGAATAATAGCAATCTATATTATACAATATTTAAGTTCCATATCCAATATTATATTGTTAATAATTATAAATAATCCGACTAATAAAGATCAAATGAATACGTGAAAAAATGTAGATTATAAATTTTTGTTAACTAATATTTAAATTGCTTTGTAACAGTACAAGTTTTCGTTCGGATATTTTTTTTCATTTAAAAGATATAATGATGAACGTATTTTTGGTTCAATAAGGTTCACTTGTTTTATTATCATTGATATTTTGAGAATCCTTTCGTATTACAGATATTTGATTGAAAGCAGTATAGTTGTCCATAATTTCGACTGCATAGTTGTTATTAATATGTCACAGAAATTAGACAATTGAACAGTAAAATACTTTATTATATTGTACTACTTATAATACTATTATTATATACAACAGTTTTAAATATTTATACTCTACATATGAATAGTTAAATAAAATCTCGTGGTGTTCCAAGAGGAAAAAGATTTTTTTATTAACCCGGTTAACCGCCCAAAATAAACCGGTTTTCGGTTTTTTTCAAAACACCCGAAAAACCGGTTAACCGGCTTCGGTTTACACCGGTTTGGAAGGCCTAATCACCAGGTTATCAGTTTTAAGCCCCAAACGTCAAGTAACGTGTGGCTCGTGTTATTTTTTCAGCGTTCCCTTCTTAGACCACTACCAAGCCCACCATGTTTGTCATTTAAACGTTTTAATGATAAACTATTGCAGGCCGGCTACTTCCAATCACAGCTTAGCCAAGAAGAAAATGGTTTCATTGGTGAGTGGTGTTTGCAAAGCTGAATGTTCTTGGTGAAATTTAAAAATTAAATTTGAATCGATCAAATTTTGTACATTCGCGCAAGTTTTGTCACTTACGACCCGGGTTTCGCTTTTCGGCATCTTCGGGCGTTCAAGTACACTGACAGTTCAAGTTCACCCGCACACTTGAACGCATGAAGTTGCCGAAAGGCGAAACCCGGGTCGTTAGTGACAAAACTTATGGAAATGTACAAAATTTGAAAAAAAGTGTTAAATTTTAAAATTTGTTTCGATTTTGAGCAGCCGACTTATTTAGTACAAAATTCAATTGTTTCTTTGTTGACTCTCACCGAGTCGTGTTTATGAACCAAACGTTTTAATTGTATTTAAACTGTAAGGTTTGTCTCGATGTCGGTCGGCTACCTCCCAGCCCTAGGTTTTTCGATTTCCCCTCGGGTCAAATTAGAATTTCAGTATAGGATGCAAGGCTGTGGAGTCGTGTAAAAAAAGACGCCTCCGACTACAGCTTTAAAATAAAAAACGTCTCAGGGGAATTTTTTTAATAATTTCATTTTAACTTATATGTATCTATATATATAAAATAAAGTGGGGTTATTTACACCACATATATCTCGAGAATTGCTGCACGGATTTCAATGATCTTTGATTTATTAAATTTGTCTCCGGCTAAGGAAATTATCACGGGAAAGAAATTATAAAGAAAATTAATATTGTCAGACAGTGACAGTTTTCAAATGACGAACAGCTTCAAATGATAAAATGTCGTATGCTGGTTTCAGAAAAATCCACCAGATCGCACTGTTTTCTATATTTGTTTGTTTTTGCTTCTTTTGCATACGATTGACTTATAAATAATTTTAAATTTAGAGTATGGATTAGAATAAAAGAAATCGATGATATGAAATGAAAACGAAAGAAAATCGGATAATATTGAAATAAGTTTATGTTTATAATTAGGTATGATAATTTTTGACAACAATATTTTGCACGAACGTTGCTCTACTCTGAGATGACACGTTATTACACTTGGAACGCTATATCGAAGGATGACATGTCGGAAGACATTTTACATCGAATTCGTCTCAGTTTGGGGAATCCCGATCTCGAGGTGAATGAAGAGATAAATTACCAGGCTTTGATTTAGATCGAAGACATGTGTTACCTCATGTTCGGCAGTTTGTTAGTCAAGTTAGGAATGCCAACGCCACATCGTGGAATGAACGACGCTTTTAATCGAGAATTGGAACGTGAACGTGAATATGATAGAGATGCATTGAACCAATCACTTCGAACGAATGTACCACTGTTGAATCTACAACAGAAGGAAGTGTACAATACGTTAATGAATGCAATTGATGGTGGAAATGGTGGCTTATTTTTCCTCGACGCGCCCGGTGGAACTGGGTAGATATTCCTCATGTCATTGATTATGGCGACTGTTCGTGCGAGATCCGAAATTGCTGTAGCAGTTTCTTCTTCTGGAATAGCAGCCACGTTGATAAAAGGATGGCGAATGACTCGCGAAATTGCCGCTAAACCTTTAAGCAACTGAAAAACTGACATGCAAGATTGCGAAACACGCAATGGCCAAAGTTTTGGTAGCAAGTAAAATCATCACCTGGGATTTACGCACAATGACGCACAGACGCGCATTGGAAGCACTCAATCGAACTATAAAAAATCTGTGCAATGACTTAAGATGTTTTGGAGGCGCAATGATTTAACTATCTGGCGATTTCCGCCAAACACTACCAGTCATTCCAAGATCGACCGTTGCCGATGAAATAAACGCTTGCCTCAAAACATCGACTCTGTGGCGCTATGTGAAGAAACTTCAGCTAACGACAAACATGCGAGTTGCATTTCTAAACGATCCATCTGCCGAAGATTTCTTTAAGCAATTGCTGAGTATCGTCGGTAACGGCCGTGTTCCTGTTAAAAAATCGAACGGTTTGATTTCAATTCCGCCGAATTTTTGCAATTTCGGACGGCTTCATCAACAAAATGTTTCCGAACATCAAATCACAAAAATCGCAATTGGTTGAGTGAACGAGCAATTCTTGCGGCTAAGATAAAAGATATGGATCATTTAAACTTCACAATTCAAAATCAAATCGTTGATCTACTGCATTCCTTTAAATCAATCGACTGTGCCACGTGAATTACATAATTTCAATGTTATTTAAATACTTTCCATTTTGAATTTTGCACATTTATTGAACTTAATTCATTTTGAGTATTCATTCAAACTGAATTTAATTCAGCCAAAAAATTAACACAACATTTATTGATTCTGAGGCGGTACGAAGTTCTTCGGACCAGCTAGTATATATATATATATATATATATACATATATATATATATTTACAGGGCTTTTTTACCCTGTAACGCGGCGGAAAAGCGTTCCGGCACTTTTTTTTCTCGAAATTTTAATAAATGTTCGTAAAATTTTATTTTTTCTATTATAAAACTTTCGTTTCTTTTCTTGGAAGCCATTGACTGTTAATCCCTTTTGAATATATAGGGTATCATAGGACCCATAAATTAATGTCAAGCAAAAGATTATCAGGTATGTACTTTCTTGGAAAGGGCGTCTTATTTATGCACTGAATTCTATTCCCATTTCTTCAAGTGAATGTGAACGCGGGTTTTCACAAATGAATTTAATTATCATCCCAATGAGAGCTTCGTTGATGACTAAAACAGTTTCGTCGCTTTTGTTTATTAAACTCGTCGGACCACCTTTGATACTTTTTGATCCTTCAAAATACGTTGATCAATGGTTACTAAGAGGAAGACATTCGGCCACAAACACAAAAAAAAAGAAATAGGGATCATTTACCTGACGAAAATTGGGAAAAACTGTGGAAATCATTGTAATTGGAATGTAATTTTGGATAGCGTTTTTAATAAATTACATATTTTTTTAATGTTATGTTACAAAATGTATGTAATGTTATTTGTTTAATTTTCATTTGAAATTTCTAAAATAAATATAAAAATATGTATATTTTGTTTTATTTTTTATGCATTATATGAAAAGCCGCTTTTAATTCTATCAAAATAATATTCGAATATATAATAAATAATATACCTTCTTAGAAAATGCTCGAAAAAAGTGCGTTCCGGCACCTTTTTTTTAAAAAAAAGCACTGTATAAATATATTCTATCAGATTATCTTTTGGCACCCAAGCATGTAATGTTTGGACTATTTTGTTTGAATACACATCATTGAATGTATTTTTCAAAAAAAAATCGAGTTGCTCATTTTTCACAACTCATACTCCGGCCAAAATACGGCAACTCCACGACTCCCGAGTCCGACTCCACAGCCCTGATAAGATGTATTATTTTCGTTATTATTATTTTATTTTCTATATCTCAATATTTGTATAATTCATTGAGATTTTTTATGGACATGCCCTTCTCATATTCTTTATGACATAAAATATTTTTTTCTCTCGCGGGTAAGAAAGGATTTTGTATATACATATATTCAAATGCGGGAATTCTCGAGGGCATACAGGAACATTTACCGAGTCCCAGGCCAAAAGACCAATGAATTATAAATGACTTACGTTTGTTATAGATTTCATAAAAAATAGACTTCCTAAGCACAAAAATTATCCTGGAAAATCGATCCGTTGAAAAATATTTTTCTTTCATGGAAAAGGGTTTTGTTTTTTTCGCAGAAGACTAAAGGGTGCACGACCGATTATCTGACATTTATGTAGTGCTTCGACAAGTAAGCCCTGCGCCACACTTGATATAACGGAAGTCGCTTAAACCTTTCTATACGAATAGTGAAAGCTTTGCAGTGCGATTTCGACGTCGACGGCGAATTGATCGTCGTTAACTGACGGCAACTGGCGATTTTGATGTTTTCAACATAGTAGTTGAAAAGTTTATTTTAAAGAAAATATCGGCTTAAAACGCCACGTATAGTTTTATTACATTAAGAGATCGTGTTTTTTAATAAATTCTTCACTGATATAATAATACAACATGAAAAAAAATCGTACCCAACATACCTTTTAATAAAATCTGTTTTATTAAAAAAGGTTCGAAGTTTAATGGTCTTAGTACTATGGTGTCAAACCTTTTTTGCCCTGGGATCGACTTTTCAATGCTGCTGTTATGTTTATAGTTTTTACTAAAACACTTTTATGTGTTGGTTCAATTTTATTTTGATAACATAATTTTACACTTTATAAATCAATAAATCACTATTATAATTAAGAAGAAAATCGTGAGATTGTGACAGGTTGCAATTGTTTTCTTATTCTGCTAAAGTTTCATACTTCAATTGTTTTATTCTAATGCACGAAGGACATTTGAAAATAGAACGTTATACAGAATAAAACATAGTATGGTATGGTATTGAGTATACATAACACTGCCACAGACGAGATATCTCGTAAAATTTTTCGTGCTCAACACGCCAGAGACGAGTTATTTCGTCAATAACTGATTAAATTTATAGATGCAAATTATAGCCGGCGTGCTAGGTAATTACTATTAATTATCTACGGCAGCTAAAAGGTTAAGTTTTCTCAAGATCGACTTCTAACATTATTCTTATAAGAAAATTAATTTAGGGTTTTTTCCCTTCTTCAAACTTAGAAATGTTTATTTTAAATGCGAAATACATATCATTAGATCTATATGCTTACAAAGTAGTTCAATTTTAGTATTTTTGTTATATATTTTTTATGTATGTTTAAATTATATATTTTTTGAAATTCACGGAAGCTTTCGGGATCGACCAAATTTTGCTTTGGGATCGACCGGTCGATCGCGATCTACCGGTTGGGCATCCCTGACTTAGAAGATGGATCCCGTCGCCACGGTAGGCCACTAATGACCATTTACATACTATATGATGTATTCGGCGGAGCTACGGGACGCTGGGATGAGCTGGAACGAAGTAAAGAGACCAGCGGGGGCCAGATAATCTTAATAAAAAAATATGTTACTTCATAGTAGACTCTACTATGAAGTAACATATTATTTAGTGGCCTACCACGGCGACGGGATCCATCCGATTGGTAGAAGACACAGGAAGAACCCAGGCTCTTTTGGGCATACGAAGCACATCTTTAAGCCAGATCCGACGTCGTATATATATATTTTGGATGTGATAAGACCAGTGGCGATTCCTGACCTAAAATCTTGGGTGGGCTAGAGAAAAGCATAGCATTGTATACTATTTACGAAATTGTGCATGTTTCCACTTCACCTTATACATTAATCTACAAGCAAATTAACAAATACTACGACACTACTGCAATGCATAAATTATTATATAATAAAATCAATGCTAATGTAACTAAGAAATAATAGAATAATACGGAACCCTTAAATTCGTCTCTTTCAAAGTGAAATAACAAGTACAAAAAGCAATACAGAGCTGTCACTGAGAGTCAATACCTGTCACTTTCATACAATACAACGATATTGGTATTTGTGTTTCAATGTATGAGTATGCGACAAGGGCAGATTCAATTTAGCCCCCAACGAATGACAGAAGCTTAATAATTTGAAACACCGTCGAGTGCGTTTGATGACGTTTCCGTACATACAAATACAAAAAAAAACTAATCGTGCTTGATTGCGCCCCAGTATTAAGAAATATTGCAGGATATTATCTGTGATTGCGGGCTTGAAATCTTTAGCCCCTGAGTCGTTAATACGTAGGTGTTGCCAGACTGACGTCACGTTGCCTGTTCTCTATGAAGTATTTATAGGGTTATTGTTTTTTTTTTTATCTTGAGAAAAGTTTCACAAGCCTTTTCTTTCACAAGAAAAAACTTGTGAAATACTGAGGTATATCTTCATGTATTTATAGTTGAAAATATAATGCGATCTTCGTCTTTGGTTTTGAGATACAAAATCGAGTATTATTTTTTCATCAGTAAGCCTGTTTCTATGAACCGAATGACTCTGGTTCATCAGCGAAAAAGCTTATTCTCATTTGTTGAATTCGATGATTTACTTTAAAAAAGTTGTATTATATTTTAAATTTGAGATGAAAGATTCAAGGGTAACAAAACAAATCAAACGTACCGCATGCCTGTGCATCCCTGCTTTACACGATAAACAAAAATGTTACTCAGAGTAAATTCATTTAAAAAAATTCCAAGCACGCACAACATAAATCGGTATACTCGTAAAGTATAAGCCGCGTTTAATTTACATTAATATACTATACGGCAAAGTGAGAGGGGGTGTTTTTTGATCACTATGTTTTCGGCGAGAGCATTAACCCGAATGCGAATCGATATTTTCTTGGCGATAACGAATCAGTTACTGGACGGCGGTCGTAGGGCAGTAATCTTACTATTATAGTATGCAATTATTTTACTCTAACTGGTTCAACGGTTTATTGAAATGGGAGCATTTAGCGCACATTTTAGGTTATATTCAAAATTAATAAGTTTTTGATGTAGATGTTATAGTTTACTAGCCGGTTCCCGGCAAGCGTTGCAACATACAAACATTGATTTTTATATATAAGACCCATAACCTTCCCGGAAGTGCAAGCAAAAAGTTTGTCAAAGTTTTATTCTAATCGGATGAGCGGTGAGACAACGCATAAAGTACGAACAAACATACATTCATTTCCATAACTTTCTACGTTTTGTTACATTCTCTAATCACTTTTAGGGTGTTCACTGTCAATACTTGGTGGAAAGGCATTATATTAATAAAAACACAATAATCCTTTGTACTTCATTCCACTTTATTTAATATGTCAGGACCGGTTTCGCTCATTACGAGCATCGTCAACTGATAAGAAATATAATTTAACAGTGCTATTTATACAAAAATGAACAGTTATAAATAACAATTGGCATTGAAAAGAAAATACCAATTACATTAAAAGTGATTCTAAAATAGCACAAAATTAAAATGTTTAACACATCTAACATATAATTAAAAAGTCATCTCAGATTAATAAATTTAGAATGGGAATTGAAAGTAATTACAAACATAATTAAAATTTGGGAATTCTTTGACAAAGTGATACAATAAAAATAATGACATTAATAATGACAATAATATAGTGAATAGGCTTAATGATAGTTAAGAAAATTTCCCCTCTTCCAAGTAGTTGGTAAGTGTACATACTTAAACAAAATCGACAGCCAGGAAGATTCTGAAAAAGAAATTTTTCAAAGACCATATCAATTCTAACAAAGATATATATATATATATACATACCTATATATATTTTAAATTATATAAAAGAATAGTTAACAAGGGCTAATGCAATGGATAAAGTAACGGGGAACTAGCAAATATTAATTGATCGTTCAAAAGATCTGAATCAGGTAAAAATTTGAATCTATTGATTTCTAGGATTTCCTGTTTGTCTAGTTTGACAGACTTGTTATTTAAATGTAGAACTTTCTAACTTATTTAAATGTTATTTAAATGTAGAACTTCTCTAATCATGATTGTGTGACTTTTATTTCGTACGTTCAGTTTTTTTTCGTATTCGAAATTATTGTTCTATAATTACTGTTTCTAAAAAGATGAACCTTACTAAAAAATTACCTAAAACAAATTATTAAATAAATATAAATAGTAAGTTATTGTATTCATACTATTAATAATCTGTAGTTTATGGGAACCTTAAAAATATGAATTCCAGAATATAAGATATTTATTTCTTCATCTACTCTTACGAAATAAATAACTACTTATCAAAATTACTATTATTTACAAAAGTAGAATTAGTATAGAATAATATTGTAGCACGGCTCATACTGATTTTTATATGGTTTATCGGTCGCACTGAATATTTTAACAAATATATATTTTTTAATTCATTCAATTTTCGACAGCAATTTCTGGGACAATGCAATAAAAAAAGAACATTATTATAACAGTCGATTGTTGCAAAATATTTTACACTGGACTCCCTTTTTACACGATTTCGAAATAACACGGTGCTACATACCTTGCATGGACTTTCTTATATGACTTGACACAGCTAATAGATTATTACCACGTTCAAAAAGACCTTCAAACCCAAAACGTATAATCAATGCATGCATAAGCATATAAAAAAGAAATTGTACAATATTCGTTGAACTTTATGAAAATAATCAATTAAAACTCTCTTTGTGAACAATTTCGCATTTTCAATTTTAATACATTTAAATGTAATGCCAAAATGTTGACCATACAATTTGACAGATTTGAATTCTCAAAACAATAAAACAAAATGGCCGCATTTCAAAAAGAAAATCGAACTTCGGCCATATTTTTTTTGGTTATACTGCAGTGTAAAAAACATTGAAATCTACGAATATTTTATTTTTTCGACACTGTAAGTTAATTTTAATATGCCTATAACCTCACCGGAAGTGCCAGCTTTAAGGTTGTCAAAATTTTATCGCAATCGGACCTGTGGCGTTCAAACGCCAAAGTTTTTGCAAACATACAAAAATTCATTTTTATATATATACTAGCCGGTACCCGGCAAGCGTTGCAATTCCACTCGAAGAAAGAGTTTGCGTTTTAATTATGTTTATTGAAGTGCATGCATTCTTTTTGTCTGTTTGACGTTTGCTGCCGATTGTCTATGATACAACACACGCGCCACCTACTGTCATTTAATTGTACTATAACCTTCGCGCAAGTGCAAGTATACGTTGTCGAAATGAACTATATGGCAGACATACAAACATTGATTTTTATATATAAGACCAATAACCTTCCAAGAAGTGCAAGCAAAAAGTTTGTCAAAGTTTTATTGCAATAGGAGGAGCGGTATGGCAAAACAAACATTCATTTCCATAACTTTCCATTCTCTGATCATGATTGTGTGACTTTGATTTCATACGTTCAGTCTTTTTTCGTATTCGAAATTATTGTTCTATGATTACCGTTTCTAAAAAGATGTGCCTCACTAAAAAAACTGCCTAAAACAAATATAAATAGTAAAAATAATGTTATTGTGTTCTTAATGTTAATAATCTGTAGTAAATGGGAACCTTAAAAATATGAATTCCAGAATATAAAATATATATTTATTCATCTACACTTATATGACTTGACACACCTAATAGATTAAAACCTCGTTCAAAAAGACTCTCAAACCTAAAACGTATAATCAATGCATGCATAACCATCAAAATACTCTTAGCTATTACATATAATAGTTGAAAAAACATAATAAAGAAATTGTACATTATATAAACACGAAACATTCATTTACTACGCGTAAGTTCAAGTTCATCCGTGCACTTGAACGCCTGAAGACGCCGAAAGGTGAAACCCGGGTCGTTAGTGACGAAAACTGTGAGAATGTACATAATTAGAACGATTCAAATTTAATATTGAAATCACTTTAAACTCTCTTTGTTAATAATTTCGCATTCGAGATTGTATAAGAACATTAAATAAGAGAAAAACCGTTTAATAAATGTGGAATGAAAACAAATTAAATATAGAATGCTTTTCCATCAAGGACAGTGACAGTGGACACAGGAATTATGTACGTAGCAGTTTATTCATAAGTTACAAAATTTTAAAAATAACCATAAAATAATGGCTTACTAACGTTATGTAATATTCACAATGTACTTTTGCTGTCAAATATCACGAAATATTTTTTTGACGTTCTATATATAAATAGTATAGTATTAATTGAAGTGTTTGTCAAAAGAGTACAGTTTCTAATTCCAAATAAAACCAATCTAAGAACATCGCATAAATAACAAACAATCACACCTAATGCACGAAACACATTTAAATGTAATGTCCATACGATTTGACAGATCTGAAATCGAAACAATCGAACATCAAATTTGAAATCAAACGCCGTACGGTGTCGTTGTCAAAATTCAAATGGCGGCCATTTTCGTTTTGGAATACTCGGCAGGTTGAATAGTAAAAAAACATTGAAATCTACGAATATTTTAGTTTTTCGACACTGTTTGTTAATTTTAATACGCCTATGTACTTCCCGGAAAAGCAAGCTAAATTATTGTCGTAGTTTTATCGCAATCGGACCTGTGGCTTCCGATTCCATAGACGCCAAAGTTTTTGCATACATACAAAAATTCATTTTTATATATGTATAAGATAAGATTATTGATACATGTATATGGTGTGTAACCAGTGGCAGCTCATCCATACGCACTGCGGAACTGCAGCACCCCAATTGAAAAAAATGTAATGTTATGCATGTAAATAAATGTATGTATGTTCCATGAAAATATCAATATCATTTAGGCGTGTATGAAGCTTTCTCGCGCACCGATACATCCAATAGTTATCATACACTGCGTTACTTATATCAGAAAGCGACGCAAAGCGTACATACATTTTGTACAGTACCATTTTCGATGGAATATGCTTGCGTGCGAGAGCCTGCTGCTAAACGCTTGATCTTGTTCTGGGACAATAGCAGCAACGACAGTACCATACCGGCGCGGCTGTGCACGCGCGGGACAATTTTTATTTTGGTTTTAACTTTTTCACATGTTAATGCCGCAAGTAGAAATTATTTACAACCAAATGAAGTCAACTAATATCGATGCATTTTCAATTAAAGGAAGCTTAAAACGTTCAACCAATGCCATTATAAAAAAACGAGATTCTTATATCGAATTGTCTTCATCTCAGTCTCAGGAAGCCACAAATATGTGCGTTATAATTAGGGATATGAATGAAAGAAGACAGAAGAATGAATTCTACAATGAAATAAAAATACATATTAAGTCTAATTGTTGATGTTAAAAATATAATTCAAATGTACATTTTTTTATTTTTAATCTACCGCAGCACCTCCAGATATTTTATCCATGATTTGCCACTGTGCGTAACTATTGCACCAAAGGCGGTTTTCTTTCAACATTTAGCTTACCAAGCAGTGATTTATCACCGCTGATTTAGGACGTTAATCAGGGGTGGGCTGGAGGGGGCTCGCGCGAGCACCTTGTTAAATTTCAGCGCGGCCGACGAGCCCCTTGTTAAGATAAGAAAATCATTCGTTTTAGATCAAATCAGCACCTAACTGCAATTTCTGTAGATGGTTAAATTTTATTATGAAACAAGACTTAGTAGCCCCTTCATTTTTTCATTCAGCGTTGTGGGCTTCCGTGCCGGACCTCATGGGTTCGAGATAATCATTAGTCCTGTCTTAGTCTTATCATTCTATCCCTACTACTCTCTTTGGAAAAGAGAGGTTGAGCGACTAAATAACAAACAGTTCTCGTAGAAAAAATAACTTTTTTTGAGATACTTTCATTAGGAGGTAATATGCTCCACATTGGGAGCAAAAATGGATACAAATATATGGATAAGATTTACCGAGCCCCTTGTTACGATATTGGCAGCCCACCGCTGACGTTAATGCTATATAAAACTACCTACGGAAAGATATCGAACTACTAATTGTTCAACACTCTTACCTGTCCTATGTTACTAAAACATATTTGTATTTTTTTTGTTTTTATATGGTTGTATTATTGTTGAATCATCAACATAAACATCATATTTATTTAGGGGTTAAGCATTGACATTTCAATCGATATTTTTGTCTCTGGTATAATATGTCTTGTTCTCAGGGCGTTAATTTCAAAAATCGGTTTTGAAAAACCGGATTTTTGGTGAAATTTGTGACCACTTTTAGGGTGTTCACTGTCAATACTTGGTGGAAAGGCACTATATTAGTAAAAACACAATAATCCTTTGTACTTCATTCCACTTTATTTAATATGTCAGGACCGGTTTCGCTCATTACGAGCATCGTCAACTGATAAGAAATATAATATAATTTAACAATGCTATTTATACAAAAATGAACAGCTATAAACAACAATTGGCATTGAAAAGAAAATACCAATTACATTAAAAGTGATTCTAAAATAGCACAAAATTAAAATGTTTAACACATCTAACATATAATTAAAAAGTCATCTCAGATTAATAAATTTAGAATGGGGATTGAAAGTAATTACAAACAAAAAAGAAATTTGTGACGTTCGAAAACTTGATTTTTTCAATCAGGATATTTTATTTATTTGAAAAGCTTAATAATTTAACACGAATTCAAGTCTTAATGTAATTCTAACCCGATCTAGTAGTGGTCCAACTCGATTTAGAAAAAAAAACAAATCTTTGCATTTTTTTCAACACCTTCTGCATATTATGTAGCTTTATGTATTTTAATTTAGTATATGTATATTACAACGCGTAACTTTCGACATAAATATATGATTGATATTTGTATGACATTGTTTTGATTATTGATCAGATTACTTACTACGAAAGCATGAATGAGATTTCAAATAGTAGGTATATCATCTATCAGTGTCTATCAAACCCTGGTGAGTTTTCACTGCCAGTGATTTTATTGAATGTGAAGTGTCGGTGTCATCAGCCAAATCACATTGCGAGTATCGCCGAACATTGAACACGTATTTTATAATATAATGTAAAAATATAACAACCGGAGGTTTTAAGAAAATTTATTGGAGATTTCGTTATTTCTCAGAAACTAATGAACATGTTTTCGATGGATTCGACGGTAACTTGATGGGAGTTCGTTTTTAATATAAAATTTAATTTGACAGCTACGTCAATACGTGGAGTCGGAATACTACATATAGTAAGTAATAAAGGGTTAAGAATGAGCAGCTTAGAGTTTTTGGAAATTAATAAAATCATTAAAACAAATGAAACATTAGTAAGTAAATTTTTTAATAAGATAGGCGCGGCTCACCATTGTTAAACTTTTTCTTTTGGGATATACCGTCCCTAATATAAGTAATATTGTTTTAATTAGTATGTTTGTATCTTACCTTCTCCCTGCGTCCAGTAGAGAAGGAAAAAACCTAAACTTACATTTTTTAAGAAATATGATCAATATTTAGTTTATTCGTAAACTTTGCGATAAAGAGGCGAAACACGTGTCACAGTTTGTAACACAACAAGTGGAGAAACAATGTTATTAAATTAAATTAAAAAATAATGGGGTACAATGGTTTCTCTATAAAGATCTTTTAACTTGACCGGTTGAATGATAGACACGATTTTGGATTTAATTCAAAACTGTAGTCTGCTGATCCCATCATCTGCGATTTTCGCTCGATGGACAATGAAAGGGGATTATTTTAATTGAAATTGGAACGGCCGACCACGCCGTTCCTTGTAATAATTGTCGGTCAGTCGCTAAACGTTGGTGTGTTCCGGGATAAATCACGACTCTAATAGCGGTGGAACGTGAATACCACAGAATATTTAACACCCCTAAAATTCGGAGGCCTTGTTGTAATCTACCACTCAGTAGAACCAATTTATGACGACCTCCTAAAGCCAGAAGACACAGGGAGTAGATGACAGAGACGAGTTGGATATGTCGCGAGATTGCATATTTTGGTAAACCAGCTACCTGTTCGGGCGCCGAAAGGTACGTAGAGTTCATCGGAAATGCCGCAGAGGTCGACTGTTTCGGCAGCGGAACAAAAAGTAAAAGTTTTGCGCGACGGGTAGTCGACGACGTGATCCCGGCATAGACCGGTTCTGATTAAATTTGAGACATCGTTCAATCAGCAGAGCTCCATGCATGAAGTGCGATTGCAGGCTCCGGTGGCATTCTTGATTCATTCAATTTTAACATGAATTTCATATTATAGATACAGTGAAAAATATATTCTAAATAAATAGTATTTACCTCATTATCTCTGTAAAAGGGTTCCCGGAGATTTTCGGGAACCCTATTATTGAATGCTTTCGATAGAAGCCATTTCACGGAAGCCCTCTGTTTGCCCTGAAAATAAAAGAACACAATAGTTAGAAGTTTTCTTACAGCAATAATATCTTTGCTAAACTTAACGTTTTAAATTGTTATACGAATGCTGTTTTGCAGTTACCGCAAAACTAAGCGAGAAAAGGGAAACATTATTTTCTCTCCCGTGATATCTGTCGAAGAAACAGCCATAAAGCCTAGATTTGCGAAAAGACAAGCATGAAAAGAAACAAGATTAAGCAAACGTGTACAATGGAGAAATACCAGTGCGGGGTATCGCTGCCACTTTCAGTGAGGATATTTCAGCGAATGTCTGAACCGAAGCGAATCACGTGTCACATTTTGGAATTATAAACAGACATATTTGCAAAGTAACCTTGATCTCGAAATATTTTTTTTTGTATTTTCAAAATATCCCTTTAGGTAAGATTATTCAAATTTTAACGATAAATACAATTCTGAAATTACATACGCAGATATAAAATATCGATCGACAGCAGCCAGCCAAGGTTTCGGTTATTTACAACTGAAATATTGCGAGGGCCATTTGAAAAATTCTCGACCTAATAATAAAAGGTATTTTTTTTCCGATATAATCTCGCTGCCTTATAAAACATTCTGTGAAAGTGTTCAAAGTCCAATTCCAAGTCTTTTCAATGTTACCCAATTAGTAAGTTTAATGCTAAACTATATTCGTTAATCATAAGTTTACTCGCTATCATTTTTCCATCAACTTCATACTTTCTGTACACAAAATAGACTTCTACTACTTTTTGAAGATGTTTTTTTTATATGTAATAATTCTTGGGTTATGATACGAAATATAAGAAAAAATAAAACTCTTATTCCGTAAGGTTTATTAATGATCAGGACCGGTTTCGTTCACCGAGAGCATTATCAACAGGTCATCAGCTACTATTAAAATGCAAAGTTCAAATGTTTGCCTTCTTTTTTCTTGAGTTTCAAATACGACATTTTTTTCTTTATTACAATGCTGTTGCATTGTTTTCTTTTAATTTTATGAATGTCTTTTTTGAATATTCCACGTACATCAAAATCATTGATCATAAAGATAAATATATACATGGGATTGTGTCATTTTTCTTTCCTTGATTCGAATTATAAGCTGTGCTTAGTTCCACGGCCAAAACAAGAACTGTACCTATTCAGACAGTCCATCAAGTAAGTATACGTTATATCATCTGTTTAAAAATCCATGCCATCGCGACGTATGTTAGGTCCTCCGCAGCTGTTTTTACCGATATTGACCAAAGATATTTTTTTGCAATTAATTAAAATAATACACAAACAACGAAGAATGTGTACCAAAATACTTAAGTTATCAAATTATACTCGTAATAGTGATTGATGGCAGATGACACTAGTTTGACCAGTAACAATGCGCGTTTTAATTTTGCCGGAGTCTAAAAAAAACTCCCCATTCCGCATGCATAATATATTAACTGATTGTCGATTTGTCGGTAACGAAGCCTTATTGTGCAGCAATACAATACAACGCAGCACACGTATTAGATTATTATCTAAATATGTAAGTAGGTAATTGTATTTAAATAAGAACTTTTCAAATAGCCCTAGTGAATACATGAATCACGCAGAGGTCTTTTTCGCGGAGAAATGTGAAAACGACAAACCCCTCCCTTCTTAATATAAAGGCGTTAAGAAATTCTTATTGAAATGTATAAAAGAGTGCAATCGATATCACCCAAGACCGAATCACTCTAGAACAGTGTCTGCCAAACTGTGTGCCGCAAGAAGTCTCAGGTGTGCCGCGGTGGAAGAAGCCTTAAAAATCTAATTTTAAATTATGCTTATTCATTTAAATTGTCTTCAATTTTAAATAAACTCAACATCTACAAATTGAAACAAGTATTTGCCACATTCATACATAGTGGTCAACGCGACACATTTTTCATAATTTATTTTTGAATGGTACATTTCCTTTTTTAAAGAATTTTTATTTAGTGTGCCGCGGTACTATTCCCATTCACCAGTGTGCCGTGAAGTAAAAAAGTTTGGCAGACACTGCTCTAGAACAACGGTGTACCACGATACATAAAAAATGAACTGACTAGATATGAAATTTGTATGATATGAAGTAAGCTGGCATTATCGGCATAATAATAATAATGTTGAAAGTTAAGTCGATGTATAATATTCATGATAATCCAATATATCAATAAAAGCTTGAGTGGATTGAAATTGTTCCTAGGAAATCAAAAAAATATATGTAAATTGCATATCTTTGGGCAACCTAGCTTATTCAAATAATAATTTAAATAGCATACCAAAAAATCGATATAAACCAATTTGAATTAAAGAGAAATTAATTAACCTTTTAACTGCCAGCAGGTGTATGTATGGCGGTACCTCGCACGCCACGAGTTTAATTCCAATTATATATATTTTTTAATTTATCGTTTTTTCAAGTAGTAAAAACGAAAACTGTTTCAATTGTGAGTATAGGACGATATTCCCAATAGATGTCGTAGTGTGTTCAACACAGTTGTATGTTTAACATAATTGATTTACGTTAGTAAAATCCCTTACAAAGCGTGCGTCCAAAGACGTCATTTTATGTGTAATTGGCGTACCGTTCACGGAAATGTTCGCGTCTTAAGACGCTTGTGGCAGCCATCCGGTTAAGTATGGCTAGGTACTATTCTCTTGTTTTGAAGAAATTCGATTTGTAGCATCGCACCGAGATGTCCGCCGGAGCGGAGCGGTGCGACGAGCGCACGTCGGACAGCGACCCGCCGCAAGTTTGCATTTCCCGATTACCGATCGACGTCTTACCGCACCGCCGCCTCGGCGTTCGCATACCGGCGTCGCTGTCGAAGACCGTGACCCTGTTTCCGCATCATCTTTTTCGACCGCGTCACCGACGCCTTGAATACCCGAATGCGCCTTTGAATCGCACCGCATTACTCATAAAAACTTAATAAATGAAAAAATGAAAGAACAAATATATAGTATTCGCAATGCAACTTTGTTAATTTTGTGCATCTCTAGCGTGGTCAGAGTGGTGGGTGCGATACAAAGAACAGTCGCCGCGAACGGATACGGCGGGGCATTAAACCACAGACGAAAGCGACAATAGTAACCGTATAATCTAAAACTGAACACGAAAAAACAAAAGTGTGACGAAAACGACATTTCACGGCGTGAGGCAGCAGAGGTAGTTATGGGAACGAAATATGAAAAAAAATGGAAACAGTGCACGGTAAACGGAAACGGGAGAGGACATAAATAGAGAACGGATCGAGTCAGCAACCAGAATGCATCAACTTTAGAATGGCAGGCGCGACCAAATGTACATTATGCATTTGAGGCAGAACTCGAGTTCGGGCCCTGGCTAATATGATAGAATCTATATTGTAGATATATAAATGATATACACAAATATCGTGTACGCACTGCGCAGCTCCAGCAGTATTAAAACTGTGTACGTTCAAATACAAAGGTGCTCATACTATAATAACTCTGTGCATGGAACGATTTTAAATAAATCTACAGTGGCATTATTTCTTATCACAGAACGGCACCTAGAATTTGACGGATGGCTTCATGATACTAAAATTGAAGTTAACATTAAATTATAGTAAACGTAAAATACTACGATGTTGAGTGCCTGGCTACGATAAGACGTAAAGAAAACAACTATAAACAAATTGTCCTGTTAAAATTATCAATCCGGATAGTCAAATAAAAGTGATACGACAGTGTAAACAAATTACAAACCTAGAACCCGTGTAAGAAAGTATATAAAGATAAGTGTGAAAATTCTTCAACGGTATTACAAGTATCAACGCAGTGCTGGGCAACATTTTTTTATCAAATGGTACATTAAACCGATGCGTGGTCAATTCAATTTGGCTTTCAGTAAACACAACCTAGGCTAATAATGGTTTTAAAATATTTTATTAAGGTACCAGAGTAATGTTAAACTTTTTTAGTAAGATTAAAAATATCAAAGTATTTAGTTCTACATTTTTTTTATAATATTCGTTTACAGCTACTTCGGCGTGTGCTTTCGTCAGAACTATGTTTTAACCTTCATTTACTCAGTTTTATATACTAGCTTAGAAGAGATACACAATATATCTTATTATTTACTCTAACATCCTAATTTATATTACAAAATATAGTATTAAATTTATTAAACATGACTTTAGTGTTGCTAAGAACGATAACAAATGTTAATACTATATTATATTCGCTGTTGAATTTTGACAGATTGTAGCGAGTACTTGAATATTCCAAATTTTTAAAAGAGCCAAATCGTAGGCGAGAAAGATATTACCATGACCTGATTAAAGGTTAAAAAAATCCGTCTATTAATATTTTTTTTCCTTTTCTTCCATTAAAAAACGATATGAGTAAGAATACAAATTAATCCGTGCACCTGAATACCTGAATGCCAGAAGATGTTTGTATGACAATCCCGACTCGTTAATGACAAAGCTAATGGAAGTTTACAAAATTTGAACGATTCAAATTCGATATTGAAATTCTATAAAGCACATTCGATATTTAAAATATCGTTCGACCATGCTGCCGGTCAGTATGGGGAATACGAGACAACACGTAGCATCATATGGCAAAAGTGCTGGAGAGAGAATTAAAAAATGTTAAGACAAATGGAAAATATGCCCTATTGTTCGAGCTTCATAATATAACAATTTTGGATCGATAACTTTCATTCTAAATATAAATAGTTGTCCTACTACAATATTATGTTAAAAAGATTGAAAGTAAAAATTGGATACTACATAAAAACACCGGCGAAACCTGTGAGAGGCGTCGAACTGGCTCTGTGATGAGAAAGTTTTGTTTAAACCGGTTACCAAAAGAGGATGGTTAACATTTGACGGACTTTAGACTAACTACATCTTCAGCCGTGCTGGGCGTCGGCTTCTTGCGGCCAAACGAGTCGCACTACACTGCATCGATTTGAATCGGTACCAACTATTATAATATGGGCCTAGGTTATTAGACACATCGATATCGTAAGCGGCAAGCCGCATCGTTAACTCACTATCTGTACCGTATAATTTATTCCGGAGCGTTCTTCGGTCTGCGTGCAACGGCGGGAGGAGACCGCGCGAGTGGAAAGTTAGAGAGAAGGCGGTCGGAAAGACGGGCGATGCTGCCGACAAATATGAATATTTTAGAACTTGAACATAAATACATATGTTATATCGCGGAGAAAGCGCAGGCATTATTTTAGTCAGCCGCTTAAGAATCGAGCCGACTAGTGCAATTCTATTTAAGCAATTGAATTGTGTCGATTTTGATAGAAGATGAATTTCAAATAGACGATGAATAATAACAGTGACCAGTCACAATAACAGTCCACACACGGTGCAAACGCTCGTGAAGCAGAGGGGCCTATTTAAGTTTCACTTGATTCATCGTCCATCAGATTTACAAAATACAAGTAGGAAAGTAGCCTTGCCGTCTTTGGAAATTCAATGACACCCTAC